>PVKB01001990.1:232896-271380 GCA_004027205.1 Ctenodactylus gundi
TTTTTTTTTTTTTTTTTTTTTTTTTTTTTTTTTTTTTTTTTTTTTTTTTTTTTTTTTTTTTTTTTTTTTTTTTTTTTTTTTTTTTTTTTTTTTTTTTTTTTTTTTTTTTTTTTTTTTTTTTTTTTTTTTTTTTTTTTTTTTTTTTTTTTTTTTTTTTTTTTTTTTTTTTTTTTTTTTTTTTTTTTTTTTTTTTTTGGTACTAGGGATCATACACAAGGATTCCTGAGCTACATCTCCAGCCTTTTTTGTTTTGAAAGAGGGCTTTTCTTTAAGTTAGGTTGGCTAATGAATTTGTTTCACTTTTGCTATGCCTAAGACAGTGCTTATTTTCTCTTTTATGCAGTTTTTTTTTCTTCTGAATCAATAATTCACAGTTGACAGGTCTTGCTGGCCCTTTGGTCTTTTAAAAATCTTACCCCACTTACTGTGTCTCCTAATTTGCAGTATTTTCCACACAAAAACTACTGTTATCATTACCCTGTTTCTCTGTGTGTTTCCTCTGGTTTTATTTATTTATTTTTTTTCCTTTTGGCAACTTTTAACATTTAACACTATCCAAGCAGTATAATGATGTACTTTGTTGTTGCGTTCTTGTTTCTTGTGCATGGGTTTTCTGAGCTTTGTTGAGTGTCTTGGCCGAGCATTGCTCTGAAATTCTGTTTTCTCCTGCTTTTGATTCTGGTCATTTCTTTCTTCAGTTGACCCTTAAATGTTGGTGTTCCCAGGAATTCTGATGTTTTTGACTTGCAGGCTGTTCCTTATAACTTCACCTACTTTCGGCATGAGAAATCTTAACTGGCCACCCCTCCCAGACGGCCTCTTCAGTTCCATCTGTGTTCCTCTGTAGCTATCTCTATGATAATGAACCCATTTGGTGGGAATAGATCTGGGGAACAGCTGCTAAAAGAACTCCAAGAGCAAAGGATAAGCTCAGATACATGAGCAGTTACTAGAAAACAGTATTCTCCAAAGAAAGATTAAAGGGGACGGGGGCCATCTTGGTGTGGCAGTTGGCTTCATTATAGTTTTATCAGACAGGTAAGGGAAAAGAACATACCTGGCAATTGTGAGCAAAATTACCTTGAACACTAAGTGGAGAAGCCAACTCCTGAGGGAGGTAGGCCTTAGAGGAATCGCCTGGAAGCTAGAAAGGAGGGAGTGAGGACCGGAGAGTCCTCAGTGGGAGCTGTTGGACGGTGGAACTGGGCCCAATCAAATGAGTAATGTGAGGTTTATCTGAGCTTTGGAGGAAAATGAAACCCTAGAGGCTAGTAAGCTGCTACTTGGAAATAAATGAAAACAAATCTTCTCACAGTGGTCCCAAACACTTTATAAATCATTTTTCTTAATCCTTTAATTGTTCTATTTTTGTTAGTTTTGTACAAAAATGATATGTTGGGTGCCACACTAAATGAAAATCTTTGATCCAGATGTGATATGATTAGTGTTATGCTTATTGTACCTCAGATGCCCTTATGAGGAGAGTAATAATCATTATTTTTTCAAAACTCAACAGTGTGCCGCCTGCACCAGCTCTTTATTCAGTTTCTCGCTCAACCAAGTGAGCCACCTAGAAGAATCCTAGAGAAATGGTCTTATTTTCAGTCTTGGGAAGAATCTATAAAGATTGAAAAGGCCTCCCCACATGAATTTTTTATAAGGTGAAAGTTAATTATATTTTAAAATTACATTTGTAAATCTGAGGGCTTTTTAACATGCACAGTTCCTACATAGTATAATAATGTTATGAGTGTGTTGTTCTCGGGTATATTGTAATATTAAAATGCTGCTGCATTTAATCTAGTTTTCTTGCCTTTAAGGTTTGGCATATAATAATACCTGTTTTAGAATAGTCATTTTAAAGTTGATACATACAGTATGATTTAAGCTAAAAACTTTATATAGAAAATATCTTTCCATATTAAACAACATGGAAAAGTCTACATTATAGGAACCCATTTGCTTAGAAGCTTGATTTATAATAACTAGAACTACTTTAAGAATTGTACCCAAATTTTTAAAAAAACAGTATTCAAAAAAGTTCATAGAGTAACATTCAGTAAGTATAATCTGTAATATTTTAACTATTGTACCTGCAATATAATGGTCATTTGGAAATTTGTTCTTTGCTCTTAGGAAATTTTCTTGAATTATTTTATTAGTTCCCCCCTTTCTCCTTTGAAATTCCTGTTCCCAGAATAACTTTTAGAAATCTTACTTACAAGAGAAAACTTGAATAATGTGTATTCAGTGAACTTGTTAATAAATTAATCTAAATTACTATACTTCATTGTAAATGATGTTATTGCTCTATATTTATACATCTACACATATTTTAAACCCCTTTAAATATAACAAAAATGTAAGCATAGTACAAACGAATTTTTAACTAAAATTATATTGTCATACACTATGTTTTAGTCAATAATGACTGAATATATGATTATCCCATAAGATATATATCCTACTGACATTGTAGATGTTTTCGTTTATATCCTCTGTGATGTTTGTGCAACAGTGAAGCTGCCTAACAGCACATCTCGGTATATATCCTTGTGATTAAATGATGCATGAGTGTATATATGCATATGAGTACAAAAAACTGAGAAATATATACCAGTAGCATGTTTCTATATTTATGTCTTTATTATCTGAATATTTATAATTGTATATTCTTTAATTTAGAGAGTGAGAATGGTAATATTCTAGGAAAAAAAAAGGACTCCAGAATTTCAGAGAACTTGAACCAGGTTAATTACTCATATATTCAGCTGTTGGTATAGCTCACCAGGTGAAAAAGTATTTTCTGTCGTACGGAGCAGAAGTTAGGAAGGTCCCATATTCGTCCACTGGAAGTGCAGAGGTTTTCTTTTTGTTTTTCTCTTTCCTTTGGTTATGACTTTGCTACTTCAAGTGTTTTCTTTTTAATTCAAAGGTGTAAATGAGCATAGTTGAAGGAGTCAAATAGATTTGTTTAGAAAGGAGTCAGCACTCATATTAGCTTAAATCCATTCTCCTGTCAGCCATTTTGATATCTTTTGACTAAAAAAAAAATTATCGATGATATGGTTGCATTGCAAATTCCTGGCTTTTCAGATTAATGTGTCCCACCATGGGAAACAAAGATTTGGCTTATGTTTCACCCGTTGCCATTCAACACATTTTCTGTCTCCCACTCTTGATTATGTTAGGATTGTAATTCATCCCATTATTACTTTTTTATGACCATGGAAATACTATTTGCAGCTGAGTAATAAACTGTTTTTTCTTTTTAAACACATTTTCTCTGTTATTTACAAAGGTCATTTTCCTTTTCCTCCATAGTGTACCAGTCTGTCAATTCATTCCTAAACTTTTTTGCCATTGGTTTAAATTTTCTTATAAGACAAATGTGCAAATTGATATGCATAAGTAATTTCATTAATTTCATTTTTGAATAATTCTTTCAGCCAAACCTGATAGCATAAGCCTATAATTCTGCACTTGGAGGCTCAAGAACACAAAAAACCTCCTGAAGACCTTCGAACTATTGTACTGTCATTCTGAAATTTTCTTTCATTGCCATTTTGCTTATTCTTGCAATTGCCAGTTTCCTGTGTTAATTTTCTATTTTGTATCCCCTTGTCCTGTCCTGTCCTGTTTCTCATCATCTTTTTTTGTCAAAAAAATTAAGTTTTATTTTGATAATAATAGCGATTGACTAGATCAGATCAGAGATATCTGTGTTTATATGTGACCACTGATCCCTGGAAGTTCTTACTACAGGGTTAGAACCTGGGATCTGTCTTGTTTTGTAGCTCTGAAGACCTTTTTTAGTGACTAGATCCAAATGATATACAATGTAGAATAAACAATAGAAAGTTAATTTATATAACAAAGCTTTATCTTTTTTAGTGTGACATATCCCCTACTACTTCACAGAGAAAGGCTGCTTAGAAGATAAAGCTTATAAGACTTTGTATACCTGAAAATGTTTAATTCTGTTTTCATATTTTACCTGATAGTTTGGCTGGGTATAGAATACAAGGTGAATTAATTTTTCTTTAGAAGTTTGTAGCATTGATTTTTTTTCTATTAACTTCCATCTCTGTTTGCTGTTGAAAGGTTTGAAGCTCTCCTGCTTTGTCCTCGTTTTTTATATCACTTGTTCTTCCTGCACCTCTCGCAGGGACGTACATTACAGAATTCTTTGATCCCTCATCTTCTGAAATCTTAAAGTGTCATCTCTGTTGATTTTAACTGCTGCACCTGAAATACAGTGGTCATTTGGAAGTTATTCTTTGCTCTTAGGAATTATTATTTTCACCTTTCCTCCTTTGAAATTCAAGTTCCCGGAATAACTTTTTTTTGAGACAGGGTTTTTTTTGTTGTTGTTGTTTTTGTTTTGGTTTGCTTTGCTGTGTTTTTGAAACAGATTTTTTGTTTTGTTTTGTTTTGTTTTGTTTTTTGAGATAAGAGTCTTTCTCTGTAGTCCAGGCTAGGCACAAACTCACTGTATATGCCAGGCTAGTCTTGAACTCACGTGAGTCCTCCTGCCTCAGCCTCCTTGGTGCTGGGATTACAGGTGTGTGGCACCATACCCAGCTTTTGTGGTGCTGGGGTAATCAAACCCAGGGCCCTGTGCTTGCTAGGCTCTAACTGCTGTGCTTATTCCCCCAGCCCGTAACTCTATTTCCATCTGTTTTCTTCCTCCTTATCTTCTCTGCTTTACTTTCTGAGGTAGTTCCTCAACTTTTGTTCTCCAGCCTTTCTATTCTGCTACTTTATTTTTATGTTCCAAAGGCTTTAGGGTTTTTTGCCCTATCCACCGCTACACTCTGGATGTTTCTTTTTAGCAGTAACTGTTTGTTGTATAGTTGCAAACTCTCCTCATTATTGTGCATATTAATTATAGTGTTTTCAGTCTCTGGACTTTTTTATCTGCATAATCTTTGTGTGCTTCTGCCTATTCCCTATCCCATTGCTATAACAAACTCTTTTATAATATTTGGTCATGCTCACATTGGAGGGGGGCAATCCTGGGAACGGAATCTCGCTTTTTCTTTTTCTTTTTTTTTTCTTTCTTTTTTTTTTTTTTTTGAGACAGGGTCTTGCTCTATAGTCCACGCTAGTCCTGAACTCACTGTGTAAGCCCATAGAACCTAGCACTTTGCCCCTTAGATATTGACACTGCTGTGTACTGGAGGCTAAATGCCATCAGGGTCCATAGAATTAGTTTTTAAGCTTTGAGTTTACTTGTTGAGCAGTTCTAACAGATGTTTGGAGGATGAAGGAGTGTAGAGTGAAGAGAAGAACAACAACTTTGTAGGGAAGAGAAAGGATCTGGCAGTGCAGTTATTGTCACAGACATGTTTTCAAGAATTCTTATTTTAGCTCTCTTCCTTACCTCATACTTGCAGGGGGACTTTGCATTGTAAATTGAATCACTTTCCTTAATTTACTTGGCTTCACTGCTGATTGAGGATGAGTTTTTTTTCTTCTTTATTTTATTGTAATTTCAAAAATACAGAAATGTTAACATTTTCCCATTTTATTGATATGTATAAATGCAAAATTTAAGGTTTACATCGATCTTGAGCATTTTGGGCACATACATATCTCGGCAAGGTAACAGGACCTTCCCCTCTCTCTTTTCGACCCTCCCCATTCTCACCCCTCATCCCTCCTTTCTTTTTTTAAATTAGTACTCAGGATTGATCACAGTGCCTCGTGAATAAAGGTGAGTTCTCTATCATGACACTGCTTCTCTAGCCCTTGTTTGTTTTACTTTGAAGCAGAGTTTATCTAAGTACAAGGCTGGCCTTTTACTTGCAGTCCTCCTGCCTCAGCCTCCCACGTGCAGAGGGTACAAGAATATGGTACTGCATTTAGTTAAACATTCCAAATTTGATTAAAACATATTTCAGATTCTGCTAGAAATAATATCCTTTCTTAACAATATTAGGAATTGGGAATGAATTTTTCTCAGGGCTCTAACCATATTTACATTTCAGCAAACTGAATGTAGTAGCCAACATTAAATTTCTGTGGAAAGTGGGTGATAATATAGAAAATCAAATTAGTGATACAGAGACAAACTGGAGGGACAGTCACATAATGTTAGATATGTGGTTAGGTGAGAAAGATCAATAATGAAATTTTGGAATAAAATGATGAATTTTCCCAGAAAATAAAATGCAAGGATAAATATCAGGAATCATTGATAAAAACAAAATCATAACTACCATAACTATTAGTATGTAACATATTTATAAAACATTGTCAAATTTTGTAGCTTATAAATATTAGAGGATAAGTTGGGTTTGGTGGCACACACCTGTAATGTTTATGTTCTGGAAGGCTGAGCCAGGAGGATCACAAGTTCAAGTACAACCTGGCAAGTTAGAGAACTAACATGACCCTATCTCAGAATTTAAAAAAATAAATAAATAAAAAGGGCTGACAATATAGTTTAGTACAAAAGGCCTGAAATTCATTCTCTGGTATTATAACAATGAGTAAGTATATTAAATAAATAATACAGTTATTTCTGGGTATCTGAAATATTTATAAAATACTTGATCATAAAGATAGTATCTAATTCAAAACAGAAAAAGATTTATAAATTATTTCTCTGAGCATAATTTTTTTGTTTTGTTTTTGAGTCCAGGCTGGTCCTGAACTCACTGTTGTAGCCCTGGCTGGCCCTGAACTCACTGGTGTAGCCCTGGCTGGCCCTGAACTCAGGATGATCTGCCTGCTCTGCCTCCCAAGTGCTGGGATTATAGGCATGTGCCACCACGTGCAGCTATATGTGGTGCTGGAGAATTGAACTCACGGCCTTGTGCTTGCAAGGCAAGCTCTTTAATCACTGTGCTATTCCTCCACTCCTCTCTGAGTATGTTAACAAAGATTTAAAAAGTGAAATAAAAAGACAAATTGTGAAAACACAGCACTATACATGAAAAGCCAGAAGAAGGAAGATCTGTATGCTGTTGGCATTTAAAAAGATACCAAGACCTAAGAATGTAAGAAAAATAAAAACAAAAGGAAGCATATAATAAAGATAAAAGTAAAAATTATCTGAAGTTTTCTATGTATAACATGTTTTGCAGCTATATAAATTAGAAAAATTTGTGCCTATGTTTAAATAAAAAGATGTTCTTGGGCTGGGATCATTTAAAACATTTGCCTAGCAAGCACAAGGCTCTGAGTTTGATTCCCCAGAACTTTATAAGCCAGGGATGATAGCACATGCCTTTAATTCCAGCACTCAGAGGCTAAGGCAGGAGGATTTCTGTGAGTTCAGGACCATTCTGAGCTACATGGTGAGACCCTATCTCACAAAAAAGAAAAGATGTTCTTGAAACTCAAAATCTGTTTTCTTGAAATTAAGTTAGATTTATTTTCTAGATGATAAATAGAAACAAATTATACATGTTAATACCCGGTGATACTTCAATACATGTATAGATTGTGGAATGCTTAAATCAAGTTAAACATGTTTCCTTAATTATTTATCATTTCTTTATAATAAATGCATCAGAAATTCTTTCTTCTAGCTTTTTGAAATCTACAGTATCTTTTATTATCTCTGATCGCCTGACGGCAGTAGCACACAGCTTGTTACTCCTGACTGTAATCTCGCCCTCACTCGTCACTCACTTCCGTTTCTTCCTTTGCTCTTCCCAGCCCCTGGGGACCACCGGAGCACGGGTAGGAATCACTTTAGAGGAATAGATGAGTATAAATATTGGAGAATGTTGGCACAGTCTTTTGCTGATGTATTTAGAAACCTCAGTGAAGTTTCCAAAGATATGCAACATTTTAGATTCTTTTTTCTAAATCTGTATGTCATGAAAATACTGTGAAAGTGAATAAATTGATAAATGAGAATATTATCAATGAGCTGCCTTTTTAGAAAAAGAAACATTCTGGATATTACACATTTGTTGATAGAGTGTGGCTTTCAGAGCCTGGTATGGTGGTATATACGTGTATTCCCAGTACCCTAGGAAGCTGAGGCAGGCAGATTACAAATTCGAGCCTAACCTGGGCAGTTTACAAACTTAGTGAGAACATGCCTCAAAATAATTAATAAAAATGGACTAGGGGACGTAACTTACTAAGCAAGCAAGCAAGCCAAAGAAGAAAGCAATGGTAATAATAATGGTAACATTGAAAAGAAAGCAGACAAGTGTAATTCGTTTTCACTTTTGAATGTTGTATTCTTTTTAAAAATATTTGGTAGTAGGATTTATGGGCATATGAAGAAATAAGGTCGGTTTGGTTTGGTTTTGTATTTTAAAGACAGAGTCTTGCTCTGTAATCAAGGCTGGTCCTAAACTCAGTATGTAGCCCAGGCTGCCTTTGAGCTCACAGCAATCCTGCCTCAGCCTCCCAAGGGCTGGGATTACAGGTGTGTGCTACCATGCCCGTTTGTGTGATATGGAGGAATCAACTCAGGGCCTTGAGCTTCTTCATAGACGAGCTGTGCTACCCCTCCAGCCCCTTGAAGGATTAAGTTTATTCTCTGAATTTCTAAGTGATTCAGTATTGGGAAATACTTTAAATCATCTAACATTTATCAAGTACTTACTGTTGGCTAGTCTTCTACAAACAGTCTTAACCTGTTTGTATATTTATTTAATCAATAATCCTAAAATAATTCCAAAGTTACTCTAGGGTTATGTTCCACATGATGAAACTCAGGTGTGGGGAGGTCAGACAGCTTGCCCAAGGTCATACATTTAGTAATTGTGAAAATGAGGTGAGAAACCAGAATTCTCACTCTTCAGAATGCATTAACTTATTTACACTTGGAATAGAAACTAAAATGTTTCCTAAAATATTTCACATGGTATGAAGTATTTATAGGCAACAGATAGTTTCTGTTTATTAATTAAAACTTTGGGGGGGTTGATTTTTGCATTCTTGGGTGTCCAACACTGGCCCTTATGCATTTGGAGTATGCATTGGTACCACTGAGCTCCAGACTCTGCCTCTATGCTGGGTGGGTGTATGTGCGCAGCACCCGAAGGGCAGTGAAGGCTGCTGTAAAAGAGGAAAGCATTGCCAGGGGCAAGCCTTAGAGCTGGAGCTGGATGTGAGTTAGGCCCCTTCCATGTCCCCATGAGAATGGCAGCAGCTCTTTCGATGCTCCAGGAGGAATGAGATGAGGCACAACCTACAGCCGTTGGAAACCCAGAAGGTGGAACAAGCAGGAGCTGTTCAGCGTTGTTCCTTTAAGTACCAGGCTCAGGGAGATGATACATGGACTGCAGGGATAGGTCTCTGAAATAGCTGGGGACATTTATTAGAGTTTGCAGTATAGAGGAGTGACACTCATTTGGGAGGATTGATACATGCGCTTAACACATCTTGACCTCTTTTTATCTCTTTGCTCTCTTAGAGTCCCCTCATCTTCTTTCCCATCTTCAAAAATAATACTTTCTGTTTCCTACTGTCTCTCCTTTATTTTATTCATATATTTACGTGTATTTTGGGTTCTCTATACTTAAAAGGCCATGCTATATTTAACATTCTGTGTCTGAGTTATTTCACTTAGCACTGTGTTCTCAGGTTCCATCTATGTTCCTGCAGATGACATGATTTCATTCTCCTCTCTGGCTAAATAATACTCTTCTGTTTATATTTTATTTATATTTTTTCTATTGACAAACATCTAGCTGTTTTCAAAATTTAACAGTTGTGATTTACAGTGCTATAAACGTGGATTTGCATGTAGCACTGTAATGATGTTTTTAATTCTTTGGAAATATATACAGGAGAGGTGTAGGTAAATCAAATAGAATGCCTATTTTTAGTTTTTTGAGGAATCTCCATGCTCAGTTCATTAGCGATGTATTAGTTTACATTCTGAGGACAGTGTAGAAGGGTTTCTTTTTTCCATGTCCTTACCAGCATTTGTTGCCCACCCCTCCCCCCTTATTTTTTAAGACAAGCTCTCATTCTGCAGTCTAGGCTGGTCCTGAACTCCAGTATGTGGTCCAGGTTGGCCTTGAGCTCATGGCAATCCTCGTGCCTCATCCTCCCAGGTTCTAGGATGACAGGCAATTACTACCACACCCAGGAGAATCAAACCCAGGGCCTTGCACTTGCTAGACAAGTGCTTTAACTGCTGAGCTATCCCCCAGCCCCACTGTTTGTATTCTTGATGGAATCTCAAAATGTTTTCCTCTTGGCTAAGGATATTGAGCCATTTGTCATGTACTTACTGGCTGTTTGTATTTCTTTTGAGAAGTGTGTATATTTGATTCATTTGCCCTTTTTGATTGGGTCATTCTTTTGGGGGGGTTATTTTTTTGTATTCTTCATATATTCTAGATATTAGTCCTCTATTTGAAGAATAACTGGCAAGAAAAAAATTTGTTTCGTAGCATGTCTTTCCACCCTTGTTTGTTTCTGTTGCAGTGCAGATGCTTTCTAATTTGATATAGTCCTGTTTGTTGAGTCCCAGTGTATTTTTCTGTGCTGTTAGAATTGTGTCTTTCAAGAAGCCTTTGCCTATGTCTGTGGTTTGATGTGTTTCCCTTATGTTATCTTCCCGTAGTCTTGAAGTTTCTGTTTTTATATCTAGATCTTTGATCCATTTTGATTTAATTGTAGCCTGGGTGAAAGATAGGGAACTAGTTTCAATCGTAGGTGCATGGATATTCACTTCTCCAGCACGTTTGTTAAATAGGCAATCTTCAGTGTATGTTTTTGGTCCCATTGTCAAATATGAGATGGTTGTAGGTGTATGGAATTGTTTCCATGTCTTCTATTCTGTCTGGCTATGTGTTCCTTCCTTCCTTCCTCCCTCTCTTCCTCCCTCCCTCCTTTCCTCCCTTCCTCCCTCCAGCAGAGTCTCACTCTGTAATCCAGGCTGGTCCTGAGCTCACTGTGTAGCCAGGCTGGCCTCACACTGCCAGCAGTCCTGCGGCCTCATCTCCCGAGTGCCCAGTTTACGTGATGCTGAGGAATCCGGCCTGGGACCTGCACCTGCTGGGCCAGCACTGTAGCTGCACCATGCTTCTCCATCAGCCCCATGTGTCTGTTTTTGTGCCACATGTTTTTATTACCACAGCTTTGCAATACAGCTTGAAACCTGGTGTTGTGATGCTTTTCTCTGCTCAGAATTGCTTTGGCTGTTCTGGGTCTCCTCTGAATCTCTGTGAATTTTAGGAGTGTTTTTATCTAGTTCTATGAAGAATGCTATTGGTACTTTGTTAGGGATTGCCTTAAATCTGTAGATCACCTTTGGTATTACAGTTAATTACTTTTGCCGATCCAAGAACAAGGGATGTTTTTCCATTTTCTAATATCCTTTTAATTTCTTTCTCCAGAGTTACATAATTTTTGCTTAGGTTGATTCCTGGGTATTTAAGTTTTTTGAAGCTATTATGAATTGTTTTCCTGATTTTTTAGTGGTTTCATTACTGACATATAGGAGTGCTATTGTTTCTTGTGTGTTGATGTTGTATCTAGCTACTTGGCTGAATTTCTTTTTCAGATTTCTAAGACTTCTGATGGTGGTTTTTTCATCTTCGATGTAAATCGTTCAATAATTTACAAACAGAAGTAATTTGACTTTCCTATTAGTATTCCTTTTATTTTTTTTTTCTTGATTGACTGTTCTCTCTAAAGTTTCAAATACACACACACACACACACACACACACACACACACACACACACACACACACACGGGAGCATTTGAGACAAGATCTCGCTCTGTAGTCCAGGCTGACCTTGAACTCACTATGTAGACCAGACTGGCTTTGAACTCAAGGCAGTCCTCCTGCCTCAGCCTTCCAAGTGCTGGGATTACAGGCATGGTGGGTGTGTGCTGCCACACCCGGCTTTATGTGGTGCTGGGGAATCCAGGCCTTGTGCTCGTAAGGCAAGCACTTTAACTACTGTGCCATTCCTCCAGCCCTCAAATACTATATTTAACAGGATTAGCAGGAGTGGACACGCTTGTCTCATTCCTGGTTTTAGAAGAAATGTTTTCAGTTTTTTCCCCATTCAATATGATTTTGGCTGTGGATTAGTCACATATGGCTCTTATCAGTTTGAGTTGAGATCCTTCTCTACCTATTTTCTGTTAGGGTTTTTATCATGAAGGGATGTTGGATTTTGTCAAAAGCTTTTTTGGCATCTATCGAGATGATCATGTGATTTTTATTCTTGATTCTGTTTATGTGATGTATGCAGGTGTGCATCAGAAACATTCTTACTGGAGATAAACTGGTATCTGTATTTTAAAGCACCTTTTCAAGTGATTGTTTTTTAAAATACAGTATTTAAAAGTACATCACATTTTAGGTTTCAAAAATATGCCTGCAACACTGTCTACAAACGTTCTTTTCAAAGTTCTGGCCTTTGCTACTGAGATACAGATTAGAGCTAGAGGTACAAATATTAGAAAAAAATGCTTTACTTGCGTTAAGGGAGTTGTTAACCTGTGAATCCAAAGGAATTAGCTGTTAAAAATTTTTTTTTTCAGACTGGGTCTCGCTTTGCAGTCCAGGCTGGTTTTAAGCTCACTGTGTAGCCCATACTGGCTTGAGGCAGTCCTCCTGTTTTGGCCTTAGCTGTATAAAATTTGTCATTTAAAGTTCTCTGGAGGAATAGAGCTTAGGAAATGAGCACTTGGAATAGCAACCAAAATGAAATCCCACACAAAAAATACGTCAAGTATTAAAAAGTTAAGAATACTAAATTTTGCTTTATCTCTTGAATTTGAATTAAAGGTAAAAATTAACTATACAACTATATTAAAATGTATACTCAGAGCTTACATTTCTTCCTGTTCCTGTCCTGACCTGTTCCCTGCCTCCTATGGTGATGATTTTTTAATTAATTTAAGCTCTATCCTTATTTTCATTTTTCTAAAAAAGAAAAAAAAGCCAGCACTTTCCGTGTTCTTGTCCCTTTCTTACTGAAAGATTAGCATGTCGTACTTGTTTGGCTCTTGTCTTTGTCACTGTACTGACACTTCCTGAGGAGCTCCGTCCCATGCCTGTGCCCGTGGCTCATCCTCATTCTTTCGCTTGCAGAGTATTTCATTTTATGAGTGTCTGTCCAGGCAGTTCTCCTACTAGGAGGTATTTTGCTTAAGAGTGATATTAATGGGGACGGTGTAGCTGTAATCTCCATGCCAGAAATAAAATCCTGAGTGTGCATAATGGGCTGTACTCCAGGATCAGAAACTCATTGGTATCAAGACAACTGCTTTGGAAATAACATAGAAAAATAAATAAATAAAAATAAAGGACAAAAAACCCCTCATAGTTTTATTATAAATCCACTTAAGACATGTTGGACTTTAAAAATCATAACGGATTTGGAAATTTATTTAGATTATTATATACCTGAGTTCATGTCACATTTCTGAAAAAAGAATGAAGAGAAACTTCCTGATTAAGATAGTTAAGCAGAGTGAAGCTGTAACAGTTAAAAAACAGAGTACCTGCACTAGTATAAGAAATTCCCACGGGAAATAGCTCAGAAGCGAAACACGCTGGGTCTAAAGATCTAATCATATATGATAGAAAAAGTACCCATATTCATAGAGAAGGATTATTTAATGACAGTGTTACAAAATAAGCAATTTAGAGTAACAGTAATTTTGATTTTTAAAAATATGCTAAAATAAGTTTCAGATGGATTCAGTAATGACTTATGTATTACAACAAACCAAAGAATGAAGTTTGTACTATTTGAATTTAAGAAGAGAATTAGCTCGTCTAGAATGTGGCTAGAATGTTTGTCTTCATACATGAAGCCTTGGGTTTGATCCCAGCACCAAAACAAAGAAAAAGAAAATTCATTCAGCTTAGAATTAGTAGAATTTCTAAAGGAGACGGTTGAGAGTAGATGAGGTAAAAATGGTGTATCATCCAGAAATGTAGCCAAAATGGGGGTGGGGAGAGTGTAGCAGACTGGGAAAAATATTTGCAGCAAATTTCTTAATATCCTTAAATGTGAAACTTATGCAGATATACATAGATAATACAAGATTGTATAAAGCTTTAACAGAAACAAATATGGAAAATTTTTTTTATCCTAATTAAACTGCTGAAGAGTTACCAGGACCCCACCCATTAAGTTAGCAACAACTCCTCTGCTGGCTAGAGTAAGGTGTAATTACTAGATGCATAAACTGCTAGTGGTCTTCCATATAAAACAGCCCTTTGAAAAGCACTCTTGTGGCATGTCAAAATTCATAAACATCACCATGCTTTTTGACCCTTAAAAATCTCACAACTGGGAACCGATCCAAAGAAATTTAACTAGCCCCCTTCTTTTTCTAAAAACAATCCTATAAGCCCAAAGATGTTCACGGACTTATTTCAGATAGTGAAAAATTAGAAACACCTTAAATCATTAATCAGGAAAGTAATTTAAATTTGCATATTCCCCCTGCTCGAGTACAATACAATAATTAAAACATGGTAATAGAGATTGCAGTGGAAAATGTGATATGGATAATTTTTTAAATGAACTTTCAAATTGTATATACAAATTTGACATAATAACTGGAAGAAAGTACATAAAATGATAAGCGGTTATGATGAGAGAATAGTAGATAATTATTTTCCTATTCTCTGTGTTCCATTATAATGTTAAACTGCAGTGGTGTAGAAGTATAGCCCCCAGTTCAAGGAAGGTAGTTAAATAGGTGGAAGTGAGGAGAAAATGATCCGCTTTGGAAATGGGCAGATCTGAATTCCAGGTCTGGTTCTTCTGCTTCTAAGTGTATAACCTTCACTCAGCACATAATCTGAACTTGAATTTGGTCGTCTGGAAAGGGGGCTTATATAACCTTTCCTGTGATTTTTTTTTTCTTTCCTGCAGAATACTAGATGGCAGCTGTTAGAACCTGATGTTTCCATCACATATAGAATGATATATCAATTTACAAGCAGTCTAAATCTCAGTATCTCACAAGTGAGGTTAATTTCTCATTTATATTAATTATTAGTTTCAGGTGGCTGTGGCTCTCTCCACTCTGTTCTCTTTGCCCTGGAGTCTAGGCTTAGGGGAAAGAAAGGTAAAAAAAAAAAACAAAAAACAAAAAAAACAAAACAAAAAAAACTGCAGAACAGCTCTTAAGATTCTGCTGAAATCATACAGTGCCCATTTCCTTTTGTCAGAGGACGATGTCGTGTGCTGCACTCAAGGTCTCATCCTCCTGTGGTGTGGGCCAGTGTACAGAAGGGCGCACATACGTTGGGCAAAGACCATATACTGTGACATAGTGAGTACAGCTCTAGTACCTTAACACACATGTTAAGACCAAGGCTGTGTCTAGAGGAGACGATCTTAGCCAGAAATACAGCAGGAAGAGAGCTGATGTGCTCTTCAGATATTTATTTGAGGAATGGCTGTCACTCAGTAGGAAGGCTAGGCCAATGCAGTATGGCACCAGCAAAATCTAATTCAGCAAAGGGGTAAATAGAAAAAGTAGCAGAAAAGGAAATTGTTACTTTACCGCCTCAGAATAACCCTGTGAGTCTGTGTGTATGTGTGTGTGCTTGCATGTGTGAGTGTATTACACGTACATATGAGAGGACACCAATTGAAAGTGTGTTACGTACCCATAGTCACTTGACAAACAGATGGCAAACTAGTTTGGAGACTGGGTCTCTTGTGGTCTCCGTCATGTTTAGCTGTTCTTAATTGGGCTGTAATCTCCTTGTTATAAACAGAAAAAACAAACTTAAAATTTTACATAAAAATGTAGGGTTTTTGGAAATTAGATTTTATGTAAAAATCCCTGCTTTTCTGCTTTTAAAAGGTAAGTACATGTTTTTTTTCTGTATCTTTATGAATTGCCACTTGCCCTGCCTCAGTGAACACTGCCAGAATTGTGGCGTTAATCTTGAGTGATTTGGTAAGAGTCCTTTCTGTGTGAAAATTTTCTGATTTTATTGGTTTTTGAACTTTTTGGAAAGGGCTAAATAGAAAATATTTATTTATTCATGTGTTTATTTGTGGTGCTGGGATCAAACCTAGGCCCCAAGGAATGCTGTGTAGACCCTCTACTATTGAGCTGCACCTCAGTCCTGGAAAGATTTTTTAGATAGACAAAGCCAAAACCTACAATGCCTTCACCGTAGGATGTTTTTTCAAATAAATGATAACAAACACACAAGCACGAAAGTGTCTTCGAAAAGGGATGTGAATAGGGGTTGTTAAGTAATAAACATGATTCCAGTATGTGGCATATGATAGAGCCTCATTATTTTCACCATAATCATCTTTCTAAATCAGTGTGTATGTTCATATTTAATGTAGTTTGCAGGTTCTACGATGAATCTGAAATTCAGCCTTGAAAATAATACAAATTCTTGCATTTGGGAAATTATTTTAGCTCTGGTTTACAATGGAGCCAAAGATTTAAATTAGGCTAAGCCTGCTGGACTAAAATTTTTGTGGAGAATTATCCTCTAAGAGAAGCAAAGAAACTAGTTAGCATTCCTGAGAGAGGGAAATGCTCAGTTTTCTCCTTCCTGGTCCTTAGTGATGGTCATAGCCAGGTTGATGCATCACAATTAAAGCAACTTTTTCTGAAGAACAACTGTTCTTTCGTGGCAGATTCTATAAGCCTCTCACAGCACATAACACAGAAACAAACCTAGCCTTCAAAAGATAACTCCTATATTAAGATGAAATTTTAGATTTGTTTGCTTTTACATTCTCATAGTGGTAAATTTGTACAGATATTTTAATACTGAACAACAGTATTGTGAGTGGTAGCTGTAAAGGAAGGGCTGCTTGCAAGTAGGACCCAATCCAGGTTAGGGAATAAATTAAAGTAGCCACTTGGGCTGCTGTTTCAGTACATGTCATAAGTGGTCTGTGCGCCAGGAATTCCTTACACTAACTTTTAGAGACACTTTCTTGCAAGACAGTTACTCTGGAAAAGCACAGTTTAATTAGTTTAATGTGGTAGCTCATAGGTTTTCTAGACTAACTTGTGCTTGCCCACGGACTTGCTTCCCTTTTCTCCGTTCCTTTTGTTCTCTCCTTCTTGTAACTGTTTCTTTTAGAGAATGGCAGGAAGCACATGTGAGTGTCAGGTTAATGAATAATAGGAGAAACTATATGGTACTTACTGTAGCTTACATGGCCTTGGTTAAGCAGGAGATGAACAGAATTACTCATTTGCTTTAAAGAGCAAATACCATCTCATCTTTCCAGGTCTCAAGGCAAGTGTTCTTGTTACTTAGCTAAAAATCATGTAGCTCTCAATGCATCTGTATTTTTTAAAATAAAATTATTATCAGTGTTTTTATATAGATGGGCTTTTGGGATGCAACCATTTATATGCGTAGGTGTGTGTGTGTTTTATGTGTACAATTTTGTTGTTATTGTGTGGCATTAGAGATTAAACATAGGGCTTTCACATCAAGCCACACCCCCACCTTCATCATCATCATCATCATCATCATTATTATTATTATTACCATTACTATTTTGAGACAGAGTTGCTAAGGTACTCAGTCTGGGCTTGAACTTGCAATATTCCTGCCTCAGCCTCTCAGAGTGCTTTACTACAGTCCAGAGTCACATCGGCCAGGCAAAATAATTTATTAGTCTTGCTCATGTATCCTCTGAATTCCTTCACATTATAGTTGTAGTACAATTATAACTACAATATTTATTTTTTAGTGCTTTAATTGCTTTGTTACCTAGAATATACTCTTGTTAAGGGAATTTTTTTTACTATTGTCTACTCTGTGTTGATGAATTTAAAGGCAACTAAAAGAATCATTCTTTTCTTCTTTAGCATCAGACAACAGTCAGCGCTTTCGAGAAACCTGTTTTGCATTTGCATTGACACCCCAACAAGTCCAGCAGATCAGTAGTTCCATGTAAGTTGTCTTCAAGCATAACTTGCAGTTTGGCCTTTCGATCTGATATT
Organism: Ctenodactylus gundi; assembly: GCA_004027205.1. NCBI lineage: Eukaryota > Metazoa > Chordata > Mammalia > Rodentia > Ctenodactylidae > Ctenodactylus > Ctenodactylus gundi. The sequence continues at coordinate 250,813 of PVKB01001990.1, forward strand.
GTCTTGTTATTTTTTTAAATGTGCATGTGTGTGTGTGTAGTGGGTGGATCAATACTAGTCTTCTGCAGATATTAGTATTGAAATTACTACTCTGTGATATTTACTTTAAAAAGTTACATCTCTGATAATTTGAGAACTTTCTAGAGTATCTGTGAATCACCTCTCGTGATTTTTTTTTTTAATAATTGAATTTTTTATTCTGTTGTAGGGATATTTCTGGGACCAAATGTGACTTCACAGTGCAGGTCCAGTTAAGGTACAGTGTTGACTAAAATATCTATTAAAGTTTAAGAATAATTTCTTCTAAAGATTAATTTAAAAACAAATAAATGTACTCTAATTACTGGAGTTAGATATTTGGGTGGTGGAAAATAGTTTTTGGAGAGATGGTGTAATTTTTGCACCACCAATTTTAACATAGTAAGTCATGAATTAAGGTTGTCCTCAGTTAGTTGAGAATCTCTATAGCCATTGGTACCTTTTTGAATATCATACTGGCTAGCTCTTAGAAAAGGCAATGTTGCTTTCATGAAAGGGAGAGACTTTATCTCCATAATGGGCAATATATGATAGACAAAGAACTATTAATCAAGTCTTATGTATCTCATGGACTAACAAACATTAAATATTGTAATACTTTGTGCTGTATTTTAAATCATAAGATAGTGTGCTTTTAATTTAGAATCCATATGAGACCATTTTGAACATTTTCAAAAACAGAAAATATTTGAATACAGGCTCACAGCTGGCTCTTGTTTGGTTTCTTAGCATACCCATTTCTTTTTAGGATATTTAATGTCTTTTATGTTGATGTATCTGTCTCATGTTAACCCATTTACTCAGCTCTTAGTATTCAGTGACTGTCCTTGTACAAACCCAAATGTTTCCACATGGTCATCATTGGAATAGACAGTAGAAAAAGAAATAAAAGTTGTTCTCCAAAGTGTGCCGTTTCCCTTTATTGCAGAGGAGATAAGTGAAGTAGATAAGATTAGTCTCAATAACTAGCCACTAAGTTGCATGTGCACATTATAAATACACTAGTAGGTCAGGAAAGAGATTAATCTAAAACACCTGTCTCCCACCTCATAGAGCAGTGTGAACACCTCTGATGTAGGCTTTACATAGGAAAGTAAAAACAGACAGTGAAAGGGAGGTAGAATTGAGTCTAACAAATGTATGACTACACTTTTTATTAGTCTTTAAAACCATCAAACAGAACCTTACCCCAGTAGACTAATGATATAAGTCTTGGATCAGAAAGAGAAGTTGACTTTGTTCTTTTTGCAGCGCTGGCCTTTACATTGAACATCCCCAGCTCTTCTTATTTTTCATATTGAGACAGCCTCAGTTTCCCAGGCTGGTCTCAAACTTGGGGTCCTCTTGCCTCAGCTTCCCCAGTAGCTGGGAATACAGGCACCTGCAGCATTCACAGGACACTTTTATTTGCTTATGTATGTATTTATTTATTTTTGAGATAGTTTTGCTCTATAGTCTAGACTGGTGTTGAACTCACTATGTAGCTCAGGCTGGCCTCAAACTCAGGACAATCCTCCTGTCTTGGCCTCCTGAGAGCTAGGATTGTAAGTGTGCACTACCATGCCCCGTTTATGTCGTGCTGGGAAATTGAACCCAGTGCCTCACTAGCTCTTTAACTGCTGAGCTATATCCCCACCACCACTCAGCCCTGTACAGGGCATTTTAAGCTGACACTTGCAATACTTGAAATCACTGTAGTAGTGACAGGAAGTGACTACAGGATTATTACTGAAGCACAAGATGTATTACAGTTAAATTTATGTGACTGTAACTTAATACTGCATCTCCACCTGTTTACATTTTCTGGACTAAGAATGGTGCAGTGTATAGTCTGTGTGCTTGATTTTTGACAAATTTCAACTTTTTTGATGTATTTGTGTCTATTTCATCGTGGTCAGTGATAAAATGAACTAGTATCTACATACATTTTATTCATTAAGGACACACTTTTGTCTTAATTTTTTTCAATATGTACAGGCTGATTGGTTTGAATATAAATTTGTTCACATTGTCAGAATCTCCAGAAATGGCCACAAACCAAGCCTGTGTACATGTGTACCTATGTATTTTAAACCTGTGCTGTTCAAGGGTCAAGTGTATTTTCAGCCTGTTTACATATGCCCAGTCATCATGGGAAGTGTCCAATTCTTACATTTTCCCCCTTTTTATTTTAAAGGTGGTCATCTTTTAAGTTAGTTATTGAACAAAAATATTAATGAAGTTAACCTTGAATAAAGAAAATTAAACTTGACCTTTATTGTTTAGGTTTTGTTTATCTGAAACCAGTTGTCCACAAGAAGATCACTTCCCACCCAATCTTTGTGTGAAAGTGAATACAAAACCTTGCAGCCTTCCAGTAAGTCCTAAAAACTATTTTTAAGTACATTACCAACATAACTATCAAATAAGTCATCAGAGCTGTTAATCATAGTTTGTCACTAAGAAGTCTTTTTTTTTTTTTTTTTTGGAGGCAGGGCCTCTGTAAATCCACGCTGGTCTTGGATTCTCTGCATAGCCCAGGCTGGCCTCAAACTCTCAGCAATTCTATCTGGGGCTCCTGAGTGTTGGGATAATAGGCATATGCTACCACACCTGGCTTATGTGGTGCTGGGGAATTGAACACAGGGCCTTGCACCTGCTGGGCAAGCACTCTGGATGCTGTACTGTTGCTCCAGCCCAAGAAAACATTTTTATTTTGGATAAATATTTATGTAACTAGCTCCCAACACTTGAACCAGTTATATATGGTTAGCAGCTGTGATATTAGCTTTGCAGACAAAGTCTAGGATTTTTAATTGGGTCTGATAGCTTCGGTGATTATGGACAAGTTGTTTTAGCAAAATCTCAACTTAAGTCCATGTGACCATATAAATGTGATAGAAGGACGGTCTGAACAATGAGAGTTCTTAAACTGTTTGTGGAAGTAGAAACTATTTAGTTCCCTTGCAAATACGCCTTACTTACTTTCTGATTCTTAAATTTAAGAGATTTTGAAGTTTTTTTCTTAACAGATTTTTAAATTTCTGTCACTGATATTTTTCTCAGTTATTACAGTAAGATTGTAAAGTTATTTTTGAGAAATAATACAGGAAACTTACAGATATTCACTTTCTACTTTGAATGAAAACATTCAACATTTCCCATGTAATTTATAGAGTTTTTATTTTTGTGGAAGTTGACATGATTGTGGAAATGATAAATAACAATAAATGACATTTTTTTCTAGGGTTACCTTCCACCTACTAAAAATGGTGTGGAACCAAAGCGACCTAGCCGACCAATAAATATCACCTCACTTGTCCGATTGTCCACAACAGTACCAAACACCATTGTTGTTTCTTGGACTGCAGAAATTGGAAGAGTAAGTGCATTCTGTGTTATCAGATTTTTGTATATAAAGAAGTGTTAATTGCCATAACTACACTTAACTATACATACAAGTGATATTGCAAAATGCATCACAAAAGGATTTTTATCTGACAATGACTTTTGAACATGTTCTCATTAGAAAAATAGGACCATACAGTACCCCATGTTTTGTAACCTGATCCTTTCCTGCAGCAACTTCTTATAAATATCTTCCTGTGTCATTACATGTTCTTCTGCATTATATTAAATAGCTACATAATACTCCAATATGATTATGCCATTATTTAGCTATTGCAGAGCATTTTCGTGATTTGATTGATTTATTCATTGCTATTTCTAAGAACAGTTTGAAGACCATTCTAGTAGCTATAGCTATGCATACATACATACATGGTAATGTCCTTACTGTAGAGTTCCTGAGTAAAAGAGCACACAGAATCTTAGGAAACTGTACAGATTGGAAGATTCCTTCCCAAAACATGTGCAGACTTATTCTCCATCTTTCAGTGTTGATTTGTATGCCCACTGATATTATTATCATTTTTAAAATCTTTGTCAATTTTACTAGGTAAAGAATGGTATCACTAGTACTCCTTTCTTTATTATTGAAATGAGCATATTTTATCTTTTTAACTATTTACCTTTTTAAAATTATTTCCATATCTATTACTGTTTTTCTTTTTCTTACTGTCTTAGGAATCCTTCATATTAACTCACTGGCCATGATAGCATATACCTGTAAACCCCTGCTACTCAGAAGGCTGAGGCTAGCCTGGGCAGCCTAGTGAGCCATGTCTCCAAATAAATGGGAAGGAAAAAAAGAATTTACTTTTTGTCACATGTTGCAAATATTTGTTTTTGGCTACCCTTTCATTTTTATTGTGTGATTATTTACTGTATAGAAGATTGAAATTCTCATAGAGCCAAATCTGTTTTTTCCTACTCTATTTAACCTATCTGCCTTTCCCAAGTTTATGTAAATTGGCTACACTTCTGAGGTTTCATGTCCTACCTTTAGTTATTTAATCCATCTTTTCTTTTTTTTTTTTAAGACAGGGTTTTACTTTAGCCCACGCTGGTCCTGAACTCACAATGGAGTCCAGGCTGGCCTTGGACTGATGGCAGTGCTCCTGCCTCAGCCTCCCAAGTGCTGGGATTACAAGTGTGCGCCACCACACCCAGCTAATGTGGTGCTGGGGAATCGAACTTGGGTACTTAGTGCTTGACTTAGCCAAGTGGTTTAACTACTGAGCCATCTCAATCCATCTTGAATTTATGTGTTGTGTGAGATAAAAAATAATTTTTAGTCAGTTCTAACACCATTAACTACTGATTCTGAAGCCATCATTGCTATGTTTTTAACTTTCATATATCTTGAATATGTTTCTGAATTTTTTGAGTTTCTAGAACAATTAACTTTAAAAACTGTGATAATTGTAGCCATGTATTATTAATTCATACATACTCATATTTGAAATGTATTGAGCATACACAGTGTGCTATGCAGTGTACCCAAAACTGACAGTACCATAGGGAGGGAAAAAGTCTTTGTTCTCCTGGGGCTGATCATAAAGGGTGTGGTGGTCACACAGAAAGGTTTAGTGCTTGTATTTATTGTAAGTACTATAGAGCACAGATTCATACTGATTCCAGAGCATATTAAAGGGCATTTTGAACTAGAGAGATCAGGGATGGCTTCCCTAAGGAAGTAGTCACGGGGCCAGCAGCTGAGAGAAAGGCAGGAATTTAGATGTGGAAGAGTCACAGAAACAATCCTCGTAGCAACCCACTGGCAGGATTGAGCCTAGTGTTTTTCCCAAGAAGCTAAAAGGGATCCCGTACACCTAGAGCACATGAAGTGGGGAAAAGCAATAGGTGAGAGGGGCCTGGAGAAACACAACATGCCTAAGCCATGCAGAGGTGATGTTGTTTTTAAGTTGGAAGCTTATGGAGCCATACTTCTGTTTAGAAAACATCACTCTTCAGAGTAGTAAATAGTTTGGATGGAAGCACTATTGAGAGAGGTGGTGTCTTAGCCTAGGGTGGTAGTGGTGTGGATGGAATTAAGTAAGAGGTCTGCAGGATTTGGCAGTGGGAACCCGAGAGAAGGGAATTGTTGTGGATGACTTCTTGGGTTCTGGGTTGCACAACTAGGTGAGTGATAATTTCCTGAGATAAAGGAAACACTTGGGAAAGGGTGAGTTTAGGTGCATTTTGATCTGTTTGGCTTTGAAGGAAGGAGCACTGGAGAACTGGGTGGAAAATTCAGTGAATTCCATTTTGAAGTTTTTGAGTTTGAGCAGCCTTTGAAATATCTGAATAGGTTAATTGGGCACAAAGGGTCAGGAGATAAAACCGTGTGAGTCATCTGTGTATTAGTGGTTATTGGAGTCACGCAGGCAGGGATGACGTTGTATGTATGGAATGTATCAAGTCAGGAAGGAAGAGGGCCTAAGACCTGTCGTTGAGGAATTGTAATCTTTAATACTGGATACAAGAGAATGAGCGCACAGTTGGTGGGAAAACAGTGGCAGGGTTGAGTGGAGCCTGTGTCTGAAAAGTCACGAGAAAGGAAGATGTTTAGCATGATGGGACAAGTATTGAAGGGTTAAGTATATTGAAGTCTTTTTAAAAATTCCTTTTGATGTAGAAGCATGAAAGTGATGAGGGTGATGGGAGTAGAAGCCAGACTGTGACAAGCTAGAAGTTAATGCAGAGAGATACTAGGCTACAGAAGTGTCACTTTGCAGAGGTGAGGCAGCTAGAGGGAAACGTGAGGTTAGATCATTGGTGTGTTTAAAAGGTGCTGGCAGGAGTCTCTTGCGGGTAAGAGGTTAGGTGTCTGTCTTAGTTACTTTTTCATTGCTGTGACTTAATACCTGACATCCACAAATTTAGAGAAGGAAAGGTTTATTACCACTCACAGTTTCAGCAGGTCACAGTCCATTCAGGGGCGGCCAGCAGCAGTGAAAGTGCATGGCAGAGGCAGAGGTGGAGGCAGCTCCTCACGGCATCACAAACAGGAAGGCAAGGCAAGTTAAGTAAGGCAGGAAGCAGTTTACATATCCTTCCTGGTCTTGTACCAGTGATCGGCCCCTCCTGAATCCTGGTGTGGAAGGTGTGGTAAGCCCCCACTACGCACCTATAATCCAGTTTACATCCTGCAATCCAATTTACATACCTGCAATCCATCCCTCCAGACGAGGCCCCAATCTGATTCCATTGACAACCCATAACCACCAGATATATGAGACTTTCCAGGGACATTCCAGATCCAAACCATGATAGTGTCCAAGTAAGAAAACTCAGTAGTGTTGTACTGTTGCACTGTTGGGGAGCTCAGGCAGCTTCCTAAAGTACAGAGAAAGGGTTGGATGGGTGTATGTGGTGAGTAAGTTCTGATTTGGCTCCTTATACTGAGGTAGGAAGAGTGAGGTAAAATAGCTGAGAGTGAAGAGGTGAAGAAAGGGCTTTGAGCAGAGTGGGAAGAAATTTATTAGAGAGAAAAAAACATGCTCCCTATCTCGTTTTTATTTTTTTCACATTTCTTTTCTTTTTACACAAACTGTTACGTTAAATTACTTTAACAAAATGTTTTCTTGGCTTCCTTCCCCAGCCCAACTCCACATCTTTCTGAGAATTTGGGTGAAATTTCCTTAAAGTTATAGATCAAGGGCTGGAGGGATGGCTCAGTGGTTAAAGCTCCTGCCCTTGGCTTCCAGTGCCTGCTCTGTCAGCAGGCAGTTTCCTCCATCTGTGTCATCCTTCTGTGCCTCTCTGTAGTTCTGTCAGTCCCTCACCTAGAGTAACGCCTGTCATTACCTCTCTCATAGCATATCTATTATGGACTGTGAGAATCATGAGTTTAAGCGAAATAGTGTATGTTAAGGATGATTTGAAAACTATGTAACTAACTATGAAATATTAGAGTAGCAGGGATACAGAGTGAGAGCCTATCTCAAAAAAAAAATAGTAGCAAGGTGGTATTTTTGGTTTGTTTGTTTGGTCTTCTTTCAAATCTTTGTTCTTCCTCTTGATCCCAACACCAAATGAGGAATGATCCTTCATGCTTAGACCTCTTGCCTCACTTGCATGGTTCCCCTTTGTCATTCCCTCCTTGTATCCAGCACATGCCCTTCACTCAGCCTTGGCTTGTGGGCTGTTTTCGTTGTCTCCCTCTCCCACTGTCATTTCTGCATAGTCCCTTTGCTTGTACTGGATATTCATTCACTCATCTGGTCAGTTGTCACATCAGCAGCTTCTCTTTGCACATCTTCTTTAGTATGTTCCCTTCACTTGTGATCGTAGCCCAAGTGGGCTTTCCAAGAGCTAGGTGAAGGCGGAGAAAGAAGTATAAAAGTTACGCTTGGAAAGCCAATCATGTTTGTAGCTTTTTGAATTAGCTACATTTTAGAGTGGTTACCTGTTAAATAGGGATTATGAAATCTTGGACTTCTTACTGGCCTTGATTTGTATTTAGCCTCTTCTATGTAATACCTGATATTTATTGGCTCAAGTTACAGTGGTCAGGTAATATGGGGAAGCATGACAGACCTGAGTTTAAATTCTAAATTTGTCACTTTGAAGTTGTACGCTTGGGCCGATTGTTTTACTCCTATTCTTCAATTTTCTTATCTATAAAAATAGGTTTAGGAGTTGGAGGAATAGCATAGCAGTTAGAGTGCTTGCCTAGTGCAAGGCCCTGAGTTCAGTTCCCCAGCACCACATAAGCTGGGCCTGGTGGCACATGCCTGTAATCCCAGCCTTCAGGTGATTGAGACAGGAGGGTTGCCAGGAGTTTGAGGCCATCCTGAAATACATAGTTCAGGACCAATCTGGAGTACAGAGGCAAGACCTTGTCTCAGGGGGGGAGAGAGAGAGAGAGGAAAAAAGAAAAAGATTTAGACCACCTCAGCAGTTTTCTGATCAAGTTTAAATGAGTTACTGCTTGTCAGAATACTTAGGACAATGCGAGTATTGTAAGAAGTGTTTTCTCTTTTTCTGTTGATGTGGGATTAAAATAGATGTATCGTTGATTTCACACACTGTTTGTTTTCTGTATTTTTTTTCCAGACCTATTCCATGGCAGTGTATCTTGTAAAACAATTGTCTTCAACAGTTCTTCTTCAGAGGTTACGAGCAAAGGGAATAAGGAATCCGGATCATTCTAGAGCTTTAAGTACGTATGATAAACTTCATTTATGCAGCTAAATTGTTTTGTCAAAGGACAAAGTAGTGTTTTCTCAACCTAAGAAATTCTAGGGGTTTTTTTTTTTCACTATTTCTGTGCCAGAGTTAAAGATGCCACTGCCTTGCATAACAGTGTGCCCTTAATAACTCACTGAAGGTTTTTTTTTTTATATTATTAAAATAGGTCCCTCTTTAAAATGCAAATAGCCGGGTATGGTGGTGGCACATGTGTCTAGCTGTAGCTGCTTGGGAGACTGAGACAGGAGATCCACGTAAGGCCAGGAGTTTGAGACCAGCCAGGGCAGGGTAGCAAAACCTTGCCTCAAAGCAAAACAAAGCAAAACCTCCTGAGCCAAAGGGCTTGTTCATTGGCAAATAGTGGAGAGCTAGAATGATGGCACTCCTTTGGGATTTTGGAGGTTGGGGACAACCTTTGGCAAGATACGGAGATCATGAGGGTCCTGAAAGAATTGAAGAGATAGACTGCCTTGAACAAGAAGGCAAAAGAGGAACTTCCTTCTCCACAGTCTAGCTGACGGTATTCCTGGTCGTTCTCCTGACCACTTCATACCTGCCTCACAGTGTAAAGAAAGCAAAAGCCAATCCAGGAAGAAGGCATTATGGAATTACAGGGCCTTGTGTGGGAAAGGGAGTGTCAGGAAGTAAGGCAGATGAAGCTGGTGGGTGTGGGTACAGTACCTCGGGTTGAGTGGGCTCCACTTGCAGCTAGCTGTAGTGCTGCCTGTAGGGAGAGTGGGAAGGTGAGTCTGAACATCCATCCTCCTCAAGGAACCCTGTTAGCTGAGACTCAGTGCCAGAACTTGCTTAGTTCAAGAGCTGTTTATGTACAGCTCTGATTTACTGCTGGTTGTGGAGAGAAACTGCCAACCAAGTGACATTTTTGTGGCATTTTATATCTTAACTTACTCATTGGCCAGGGAGAACCAGTGGATCCCACCAGGAAAGAAATTATTGCAATCAAATAAAGATATTTACCTTTATGTTATCCATAAAAAAATCATTTCTCGGGGCCTGGAGGAATAGTTCAGTGGTTAAAGTGCTTGCCCAGTAAGTGCTAACAAGTGCTAAGTACCTGAGGTCAGTTCCCCAGTGCCACATAAGCTGGGCGTGGTGGCGCATGCCTGTAATCCCAGCACATAGGAGGCTGAGGCCAACCTGGGCTACACAGTAAGTTCAGAACCACCCTGGAGTGAGACCCTGTCTCAAAAAAAAAAAAAAAAGAAAAGAAAAGAAAAGAAAAAGAAAATAAGTTCTCAACAAATTAAATCTATTAAAATGGTGCTTAAAATAACCTAAGAAAAGGAAATATCAGGTATCTTAGATATTTTTGAAGAATTAAATTACTTATGGATATGTTTATTATATATCATTTGTTTGTTTGTTTGATTTATTTTTGTGAGAGTCTTGCTCTATAGTCTAATCCTGAACTCACTGTATAGCCCAGGCTGGCCTAGAACTCATTGCAGTCCTCCTGCCTCAGCCATCTGAGTGCTGGCATCACAGGTGTATACCACCATACCCAGCTATATATGTCATTACTAACCTTATTAGGTCAGGCAGTCTTCTGGGCTTGGAAGGATATAATTGATAATATTTAGAGATCTCATAGAGAAGCCTATTCTATGATTCATTTGACTTGGATTTTTTTTTTTTTGTCTTGTAGTATTTTTAACTTTTGTGTAATGTTGTCTTTTAATTATCCTAGCATCACTCTTTTACCCTTAGTCAAGTTTCTCTCTTCTCTTCTGCTCTCCTTTTCCCTTTATTTATTTCAGATTCACTCTAGACTCAGATACATCTTTTCTACATCTCTAAGCATACTATCAATAAAATTGGTGCTACAAGAATAAATTCTCTAACGTGCGTGTTTCTTCCTTAATCTTAGTAGTTGTGTATTTGGCTCATCTATATTCATACTCATTCCTACTTTATTCCCCTCAAGACTAAGAGTAAATTTCCCTTTCTCTGCTCAGAGTTAATTTTTTGTTTATTCTTCTTATTCAAGAAATTATGTTAACGAGCTGGAGGAATGGCTCAGCGGTTAAAGCGCTTGAGCAAGCGCTAAGTACCCAAGTTCGATCCCCCAGCACCACATAAGCTGGGAGTGGTGGCACACACCTGAAATTCCAGCACTCGGGAGGCTGAGACAGGAGGATTGCCGTGAGTCCAAGGCCAGCCTGGACTCTGAAGTGAATTCAGGACCAGCCTGGACCACAGAGCGAGACCCTGTCTCAAAAAAAAAAAGAAAAAGAAAAAGAAAAAGAAAAGAAAAGGAAAGGAAAAGGAAAAGGAAAAAAAAAAACAGAAATTACGTTAAGAATCTCCTGTGTTCCAGACACAGGAGAATATGGCATGAAACAGATACATACTGTCTGTGTATCTCCCAGAAGTTTTTAGTGTATTAGGAAAGATAGACATTAAATAATTGTACAAGTCATTAATGAGTTACAGTTATGACATGTACCTTGAAGAAGAGAGACAGGGAACTTCTTAAAGCAGAGAATCAGGGTCCTTTCTGGTGCGTGATGTTTAAGACAAGATTGTAAGACCAAGGAGCCGCTTAGCCCCAAGAGGATAAGAGATTAGTCCAAGACAAAAGGCTGCTAGAGCTGCAGTAGAGAGTAAGGGAGAGGAATGGCCAGAGAGCTGAACAGGTTTAAGTTCCCACAGAGGGGATAAAGCCTCGGAAGGATTTCTGGCAGGGGCGGGAGGGGCAGAGTAGTGCCCCTCAAATCCAGGGCCTCATGCATGCTAGACCACAAAAGCACAGCACTAACCTCATGAACAGCTTTTTAAGCAGAGAAATAAAATAGAAGTTGACCGTTTCCAGAAGTATTCTTTTCTTTCTTTTTTTTATTTTTTTAAATTTTTTGAGACAGGGTCTCACTCTGTGGCCCAGGCTGGTCCTGAACTGGTGTAGCCCAGGCTGGCCTTGGACTCAGAACAATCCACTTGCCTCAGCCTCCTAAGTGCTGGGATTGCAGGCGTACACCACCATGCCTGGCTGTATGTGGTGCCAGGGAATCAAACTCGGGGCCTTGCACTTGCCTTTAACCACTGTGCCATTCTTCCATCCCAGGAAGTATTGAAAGGTAGAAATTGTATTGGTGATACGTGGGGACTGAAGAAAAAAAGGCAGGTCATGCATGAGTTTTGAACTTCATGAGCACCAGGTAACATGTTAATGCCATTTACTGAAATGAAAAAACTGTTAAGATCAGGCTCAGAGGGAAGATCACAGTGTGCAGACTGTGTATTTGAGCATGAGTAGAAGTCCAAGTGGAGATGCTCAGAAATGGTGTCCAGAAACCTGTCATCTTCACCTGCTTGGCTTTGCCATGTTTGCAGTCCTCCCATCTGTCCAGACTTTTCCTGATGCCCCTCCCTGCCAAGTCTCTTACCTTTTAGGACTAAGAAAATTCATTCCTCTCTAGAGCTCTGTGTCCCTGTATTGTTTTCCTCTTAATTTCTCCAGAGTAGTCTATGCGTGCCCTTTAAGTCTCCCCTCTACGACTCACTGTGGGCTGTTGGCACCTCATTGTACTGAAATGGCTCTCACACGTGTGACAAGTAACAACCTGATTGTCAGATGTGAAGTGTATCTTTTCAGTTTTTACTCTGCATGTTTCTGTTGAATGTGGTACAGACCACTCTCTCCTTGAAATTCTCTCCTTCCTCTACTAACCATTTCTTTCCGATCACTTGCCTTTAGTGGATTCTCCTAAGAAAAGCAACCAAAGTGTTAGTATCCCCTGGTGTTCCATCCTTGGCCTACACTTTCACATACTTTCTCTATAGATAGTCACATCTGCTCTTGCTGTTCAAACTAGTACCAGCCTTCAAATAGTGTATCTTTTTCTCAGATAAACTCCTATATCCTGCCTTTACCCTGAATCTCAATTTATATGACTCTCTGCTTTCCACTGATCCTTAGATTTGAGTATTTGAAACTAATCTTCCATTGATGCCTTCACTTAAACTCCTATATCCTACCCTTTTCTTCCTTCCTTCCTTTCTTTCCTTCCTTCCTTCCTTCTCTTTTGAGACAAAGTCTCACTCTATAGCCCAGTCTGGTCCTGAACTCACTGTGTACCCCAGGCTGGCCTTGAACTCACTGCAATCCTCCATTCTCAGTCTCCCAAATGCCAAGATTACAGTCATGTGCCACCACGGCCAGCTTTTTTTATGTGGTGCTGGGAATTGAACTCAGGGACCCGTTCTTGCAGGGCAAGCACTTTACCCACTGTGCCATTCCTCCAACCCTGAAATCTATTCTTAAGTAGTGTATCCCTCCCCTTGCTTGACTCTTCATGTCTCTTCTGTGGTAGCAGTGTAACATAATGTGTGCAGATCTGACCTTCCCGTCTCTTGCATTCCTGTTCACCCCTGGAATTAAAACTCCAGTTTTGTTAGCATGACATTCAGCATTTCATGACCTTGACCTGCTTTTTACTTCCCAGCATGATTTGTTTTCATACTTAACATTTCAAAATATGTAATTTTTTTTCTTAATCTCTGTGCTCTAATATTGCTTTCTGTCTGAAGCTTTCCCACCTACCTCCTTTGCCTGCCTGCAGGTATCCTTCCTGTTTCACTTTATCTGGGTGGCATCCCAGGAACTTCCTCAGTGACTTCCATCAGAAGGCATTAGAGAAGTTGTTAATGATTGCGACCAAGTCTATGCTCTATGTTCCTTCACCTTCTACTTGACTATGAGTTCCTTTGGTCAGGAATTTAATCTTGTTCTTTATAAAATGTCTGTTGCTTAGCCTGGTGCCTGGCCCAGAGTATCCGTAAGTTTTTGTTGACATTACATGGTGAAAAGAGGGCTAGAGTGAAAGTCGGATCTGGTTGCTCTGTTTCTTTGCATTTAAAGTGAAAATTGGGCTTAATATGTTTTGTTGTTTCCAGCCTTAAATTTGAAAAGGCCAAAACCAAATACTCTGGCATTATTGAGGGATGCAACTTTTTTTATTATATTTTCCCCCATTTTATTGATATGTATAAGTGCAAATTTTAAGGTTTACATTGGTTTTGGGCATTTTGTGCACATGCAGCTTGTTTTTTAAAACAATAACAATCAGGGCTGGAAGAATGGCTCAGTGGCTAAAGCACTTGCCTAGCAAGCACTGCATCAAGCACTGAGTGCCTGAGTTTGGTTCTCCAGCACCACATAAGCCAAGCATGGTGATGCACACCTATAATCCCAGCACTTAGGAGGCTGAGGCAGGAGGATTGCTGCGAGTCCAAGGCTAACCTGGGTTCCATAGTGAATTCAGGACCAGTCTGGGCACAAGACTGAGACCCAAAAAAATCACACACACACACACACACACACACGAAAGAAAAAAAAACAGTAACAGTCCTAGACTCTCACCATCTAATGCACAGTCTGGGAGATGGAAGTGCTCTGTATCTGTGCTGTTCCTCGTGTTTGTCACCAACATCGTGTGCTATTAAGTCCTCAGAGTGTGGTTAGTGCAGCTGAGAAATTGAATTTTAAATAGTATTTGAAATTATTTAAGTTAAAACACAAATTCATGTAGCTAATTTTGGTAGTTCATAATAAGAATCTAAAAGTCACTTGTTAACCACAGCTGGTTCTACCTTTCTTACGTGTATTACATGTTGTAATACAATGCCGTTGCCACTGAGGGTCATAGTAACACTAGAAAGCGTGAACTCCTAGAGGTCTTAACCTGTGTTGGCTTCCCACCATCGATTTGAGCTCATTTTTGTATATTGTTCAAGATAAGGTCATTTTCCTCCTCCTAGATACCCAGTTGTTCCGACCCTATTTGTTGGAAAGACTATTTTCCCTTCATTTAGTTCCTAATTTAATGTCTTTGTCAAAAACTGGTGTGACCATAGATGCCTGAGTGTCTGAATCGTGCTCTCTTCTCTGCCATTGACCTGGGTGTCTGCCCCTGAGGCAAGCTGTGGTGTTAGTTACCTTAACAGGGTAGTGACCCTTGAAATCCAGTAAAATCCTCCAACTTTGCCTTTCTTTTTCCTAATTGTTTTGACTACTATACGCCTAATCTGTAAAGTGGTAATAAACAGTAACCAAATAGTTTGTTTTAGAAATATTGAGTTGGCTCAGTATTTGAAAATTCATCAGTGTATTTTACCTTTGTAACAAAACTAAAAAATAAAAATTATATAATCATTTCTGTAATGCCAAAAAAGTAGGTGAGCAAAGTGATCATTCATTCAAGATAAGGCCTAGCAAAACAGAGAAGGCGTGTGCCTCCATGTAATAAAGAGTACTGGTAGGGCTGGAGGAATAGCTCAGCATTTAAAATGCTGGTGAAAGCCTTTTCGTAACATGTGCTAAGTGAGAAGTACTTGTTCAATTCCCCAGCATAAAGTGGGTGTGGTGGTGCACATCTGTAATCCCAGCACTTAGGAGGCTGAGTCAGGAGGATTGCCATGCGTTTGAAGCCACCCTGGGCTACATAGTGAGTTCAGGACCAGCCTAGACTACAGAGTAAGACCTTGTCTCCAAAAAAAAGTATCTGTAGAAAGTTTACAGTTAATGTCATAATTAATGTGGAAATCTTGAATGCTTTGCTTTTAAGATTGAGAACAAGGCAGATGTATCTAGTCAGCATTGCCTTGCAGATTCTCGCCAACACAGGTAAGGCAAGGAGAGCAGAATGCAGACCAGAGGAAGAAATAATTAGTCTTTGTTCACAGGTGACCTTATTGAAACACGAAGAAGAATCCTAAAGAATGTCCAAAAAGCTGCTAGTGCGAGTGCATGAGTACTGTAAGATTGGAGAGTGCATGGTCAGTACTTAAAAATAAATTATATTTCTATAGAGCACTGAATAATTGGAAATTGAAATTCAAAAAAGCAGAATTTACAATGATAGCCAAAAAACTAAGCAGTTAAACTGCACTGTACAATGTGCAAAATTTTTATGCTGAGGTCTATGGACCATTGCTAAGTAAAATTAAAAGAAGACTTGAATAAATGGAGTGATACACCATGTTAATGGATCAGAAGATTAAATATTAATATATAAGGTCTCCATATTCATCTGTAGATACATTCCAAACTCTTCAGGGTCATAGAAAGATACTTATCTATTTGTTTGTTTGTTTGTTTGTTTGTTTGTTTTAAAAAAGAGGAGAGGTTTAATTTTAAACTCACAGTCATAGTCAGTTGGCTCTATGGCAGAAGCGTCATGACATAGCAGTGTGATGGAGCAGAGATGCTCGGTTCCTAGAAGCCAGGAAGCCAGGAGGACAACAGAGCAAAGGGGAAAGAGTAAGAAACAGGGTACAAACACCTCCATGACCCACCCAGATGCATCCAGAAATACACTCCACTCCCCACACCCCCACTTCCAGACAGATCTCAAGCCAGCCAAGTCGAAATTCCACCATAACCACACAGATGGTATCATTCTGGAAAACAGTCCCACCCCCCTTTTATTATATATGCAATACATATGGTTACAGTGAGCTTGAGTATTTTGTATACATATATATCAGGTCAGCATTACAATCTTCTTCCCCTTCCCAGTCCTCCCACACCCTTCCCATCCCCTCACAACTCCCACTGTCACACCCGTTTGGTTCTATGAAATGCTTGTATTCTGGGTCATAGTAGAATCTTTAAAAGTGTATTTATAAGAGGGCTGTAGGAATGGCACAGTAGTTAAAGTGCTCATCTAGCAAGCTTAAGGCCCAGAGATCGGTTCCTTAGCACCACATAAAGACAAGTGTTGTGGCACACACCTGTAAGCTCAACACTTTGGAGCCTGAGGCAAGAGGATTGCCATGAGTCCAAGGCTAGCCTGGACTACATAATGAGTTCTGGACCAGCCTAGGCTACAAAGTAAGACCCTGTCTCAAAAAAATATAATAAGAAAGGGTTGATTAGGGTTGGGTCTTTAATGGAAAGTGTTTTGTTTTGTGTTATTTTGTTTAATAGAACTTGGCAAACAATCTAAAATAATTTCAGGAAGTTCTCCCACCTCTGAAAGTGAATGTTCAAATAACATTTAGATAATAATAGCTAATAATTCTTAAATGTGATTATTAGATATTTTAAAACATTTTACATGTATTAGCACAATTAATCCTAAAAAAAATGCTAAGAGGTACTCTTATTCCTGTTTACCAGATTATAAATTTTAGGTACAGAGAAGTTAACTGACGTGACTAAGATTGAATCCTGATGCAGACTGGCTCTAATTTTTGTGTTCTTAACCATTACCTCAGTATGGCCTCTTCTGTTTCTATATTTTTCTTAATTACAGAGCAGTGAGCTTTGGTTTGTCTAAAGCTGTTATTATGATCTGTGATATTGCTCCACCTAAATGGAAATTTAGCTGTGCAAAAAAGCTCAGTGTCAGTTACTGTTTCCATTACTGAATATAAGAAGGGTGCTGGTGGGGTGGTTGGTAGAGACATGACAATGGTTAGTGTAGTAATATTGAGGGAACCAGTAGGATACATATAGGTAGATAAATGAGAGGAGATTTATTAGAATTTCCTTATACAAAAATGGAGGCTGAGAAACTGTCAGCTAGTAGGAGAGCCGGGGAACCCAGAAGCATGGCTGAATCTGCACCCAAAGACTGTAGAACCAGAGCAGTTGATGGTGTGACCCAGCCTGACGCGAAAGGCCTGAAGTCTCTGAGAGCCGCTAGTGCAAACCCCAGAGTCCCAAGGCTAGAGAGGCTAGAGTTCTGATATCCAAGGAGGAAGGGGTCCTGGCATTGGAAGTACAGAGGGGACAGGGGTAGGTATTTGCCTTTCCTCTGTGTTTTTGTTGTGTTCTGGACCCCGCTCTCCCACCAGCAGCTGCTTGGATGGTGCCTACCCACTCTAAGAGCATATCTTCCTCCTCTTGATCCATGACTCATACATTTTCCTCCAGTGACACCCTTACAGACACACCCAGAAATAATGCTTTCCTAGCTCTCTGGGTATATATTAACCCAGTCAAGTCAACACCTAGAATTAATCATCATAGTGATCATTAGAGTTCTGCTTACATGTTTATTTTGTATAGCAGTTATTCAGAGTTACTATTTTTTAAAAGTGTCTGTATAAGAAAGAGTTCAGTACGACTGGTGTATAATGGCAAATACACATGCTTCATGATTTATATATGGTATTAATTAAATTAACAGTATAGTAGTGACTATATTTTTCCAAACTAAAAACCCTGCCTATGAGATGTGAAAGTGAAACTATGAAATGCATTTTTAAAAGCTTTTAAAATATGGAATTTCTAGGCCATGAAATAACTTTTTAGTCTGGCATCAGAAGCACATGTGGAACTCATCAAAAGGAAAAAAAAAAAAACCACACCCATTTATGTCATCCCCTTTCTTCCTCAGTGGATAATCATAAATTAGAATAAAGGTAGTTCCAGTGTGCATCTTGGGAACTACTGGTTTGTGACATAGTTGCATCTATTCATAGATCATCTGTCAGGCCCAGTAATCAGAATTAGGCCGTCTAAGAATTAGACCATCTTGGGGAAAGGTCGGGCATGTTTAGGAAAGGCAGGATTCTTCTAAATGGTTGTCGGCATAACTCTGGGCCTCTCTTCTGGAATCACGCCAGCTTGCCTGGTGGCTTTCTCTGATCTCCACTCTCTCTGCTATTTATCTACCTGATCACACTCAGTGGTGCTGCATCTCGGTGTCCACTGTGTACATGCCCACTTCACCTGAGGCCATCTGTACACAAGGTATTGTGGGACAGGTACTGAAATTATATTTAGGCATTTTCCATCTTGTCTATGTTGTTGTCTATGTTTTGTTGTTGTTGGCTGTGGTTTTTAGAGGCAATGTTAAGATGCCTCGGGTTCCCAGCTGAGAGGTATTTTGTGGTGTTTAAAACTGAAGAGAATAAAAGAATAAGTGTAAAAAGTACAGTTGCTAGTGTTTCCTGCCTTACGAGCCATAGGAAATTGGGCTAAAAAGACACAGACTTCTGGGTTGATGCACGCTTTATTGTAAGTAAAATGAAGCTGACAGAGACAATTGGCTTGCTCGAGATAGCACAACTAATTTACAGATAAATAAATGTAGCGGTCAAATAACTATATGATTTAAAAAAAAAAAAAAAACAGCCAGACTGGGGCTGGAGGAATGGCACAGTGGTTAAAACACTTGCTTTGAAAGCGCACAGCCCTGAGTTCAATTTCCCAGCACCACATAAAGCCAGGCATGGTGACACACGCCTGTAATCCCAGCACTTGGAAGGCTGAGGCAAGAGGATTGCCAGGAGTCCAGGTCCGGCCTGGGCTACATAGTGAGTTCAGGACCATCCTGGGCTACAGATTTAGCCCTGTCTCAAAAAAAGACTTTTATTTCATAACTTGAAATTAATATGCTTTACAGTAAATGTTTTGAGTTCTCTAAAATTTATAAATGTTACCTATATAGTTGCTGTTTATTTTCTATAAAACAGAAGAACTTCAATACTATTAGTCATAGTTCAAAAGAAAAATCTTCATGCCATACCTGGAATTGTTAAAAAAAAAAAAAAGGTTGCCATCAGTTGAATATGCAGACATGCTCTAGAAATTTCCTTTACTATAGTATTCATGAGTGAGAAACAGACTTTTCTAAGGAAATAGAAATACAGTCAATGTCTGGATACCCAGGGTTTTTTCTTTTTGCTTCCTTTGTTCATTACAGGAATTATAATAAGCCATATAATTTTATCTTTCTACTCAAATGGGAAATAACTGAATAGATTAGAATTTCTTTTGTAAAAATATATTCTGTTTTAATTTCCTTCTTTTTCTGTGTTGTATCAATTATGTATCTCTAATAAGCTTGTTCTAATTGTTGTTTTCAATGAATTTCAGTTAAAGAGAAATTGACTGCAGATCCAGACAGTGAAATAGCTACCACCAGCCTGAGGGTTTCTCTGCTGTGTCCAGTAAGTTTTCAGCATATGTTTTCTCTCTTTATTTTTCCAATGCCTAAGGAATGTCGTTTAATTTTAAAATAAGCCCACTCTTGTTAGTTTATGAAAAATAGAAAATACCCAGACATAAGATTTGAAACCTAGGACTGAAGGAATAGCTGAAAGGTTAAGTAAGTGCTTGTCTAGCAAGCAGAAGGTTCTGAGTTTGATTCCCAAGTACACCTAAACTGAGCATGGTGGCACACGCCAGAAATCACAGCATGCAGGAGACTGAGGCAGGCAGATTGCCCTGAGTCCAAGGCCAATCCAAGTTGGGGAAAAAGTACAAAGAAAGAAAAAGACATACTTATTTTCTGGTTTTATTGGGCCGTTCAGATATACTTGATTTTTAGTACTATCCTAAGTTGATGGTGAAGTTACTGTTTGTTGTGGTACTGGGATCAAGCCCAGGAACACTGTAGCACTGATCTGTATCTCCAGTCCCTTTTATTTATTTATTTATTTATTTTTATTTTAAGACAATCTCACTCAGTTGCTTAGACAGAACTTGAATTTGTGACTTTCCTGACTGAGTCTCCCAAACTCTTAGGAATGCAAGTGTGCACCACTACACCCAGCCGAAGTTACCATATTCATAAAGCAGCAAAGAATTGAAACAAATTAAATGTTCTGTACTCTGTTACTCCTTTGTTATTTATAAAGACCTTAAACAATATACACAGTTTTTAGCTCGTAAACTACAATTGCTTACTTGATATACCTCTTCAAAAATAAAACCTTTTGTGAGGGAGAGAGAATTGTTTAGGGAATGCCTGTTCATTATCAACATTTTGTAAGAAAAAATATGCAGTGAAGATAATAAAAGTCACCAAATCCTGTCATCTTGGATATACCTTCTGTTATTTCTGTAGCTTTTCTTATTCCTCTTTCTATAGCCGTGGTTTTGGTATAGAGATGCTATTTTGTCTCCTGGCTTTTTAGAAAAGAAAATTTTTTCTTTTTTCTTTCTTTTCTTTTCTTTCTTTCTTTCTTTTTTTTTTC
>PVKB01001990.1:271480-333867 GCA_004027205.1 Ctenodactylus gundi
AATATGCAGTGAAGATAATAAAAGTCACCAAATCCTGTCATCTTGGATATACCTTCTGTTATTTCTGTAGCTTTTCTTATTCCTCTTTCTATAGCCGTGGTTTTGGTATAGAGATGCTATTTTGTCTCCTGGCTTTTTAGAAAAGAAAATTTTTTCTTTTTTCTTTCTTTTCTTTTCTTTCTTTCTTTCTTTTTTTTTTTTTTTTTTTTTTTTTTTTTTTTTTTTTGAGCCAGGGTTTCACTGTGTAGTCCAGGCTGGTTCTGAACTCACTATGTAGCTCGAGCTGGCCTCAGATGTACAGCAAACCTCCTGCCTCAGCCTCTGGAGGGCTGGGATTACAGGCTTGTGCCACTATACCTGGCTTACGTGGTGCTGGGGAATCAAACTCGGTCCTTGTGCTTGCTAAGCAAGCATTTTAACCATTGAACTGCACCCCTAGCCCCCTTGTTAAGAATTCGTTAACCAGATAAATGTTGTAAAGGAAACAAGTATTTTTTGTGTATGTTAATATTTACAAAATTGGTTCACAAACCAGAAGAATAGTGGTGTATGCCTGTAATCCCAGTACTTGGGAAACTGAGACAGGAGGATTGTTGGGAGTCCAAGGCCAGCCTGGGCTCCATAGTGTGTTCAGGACCAATCTGGGCTGCAGAGTGAGACCCCGTCTCAAAAAAAAAAAAAAAGAAAAGAAAAAGAAAAAGAAAGAAAGTAGAATGAGAAAACAGTCATTTTAATACTTCTTGAATTTACCTATTATGTTTTGATCATTTTTAATTTCCCCACCCCTTCACTCCTCCATATCCTCTTCTCCATAATGTCTATCTTATTCCAGCTCTTTTATTTTATGGTTTGGTTTTCTTATATTAGAGAAACCATGCAATGTTTAACCTTGTCTGAATCATTTCACAAGCATAATGGTCTCAAGGTGTGTCCATTTTCCTAAAAATGATTCAAATTAATCTTTCTTTACTGCAGAGTAGTACTCGGTTGACACTCACTCTCTCTTGTCCTGTCCTCTTTCCCCAGATCCTGACTTGTCCACTCCATTCATTGTTCTTCGCCCTGTTCCATTTCATTGTAAAACAGCAGTTCAGGGAATATGATGAATTTGAAAGTGCATAAGCTTCATTTTCCGTTCGGATCCCTGGAAAGGGCCTTATTTTTCTGCTTTCTCCCTTTAAAACTGTTTACAGTTATGCTAATGTATATGATATTTATAGCATTCAGCACTTACATGAAACATTTATTCATATAAATAAGCCTGACAGTAACAATCCTGAAAGTTTTATTTGTGGAACTAACCTTGAATTTTATAGTTCAGGTATTCTTCCCCGTATCATTAGAAAATACTGATCACATTTTGCTTTTTGAACCTCTGAATTTATTGGGCCAGCTTTTAATTTTTTTTCTATGTACCCCGACAGCGTCATCTGCAGTTTTGACAGTTGTAGCAGTTCATTTTCAATTGGCTGTGCTTTCAAAATTCATATTATTACAAAAAGCTATATATAATCTATAATTATAATAATGTTCATGAATTTCTATTTATCTAAAGGGATAATCCCTTTACAGTAAGGCCATATATTTTAGGTGTGTTTTTAACTCAAAGATAAAAATTCATCTACATATCAAATTTATAGAATAATAAAAGAGATTTGTTCCCTTTGCACTGTGTAAATATGCTGTCTCACTGTGCATTTGAATTGCCTTTGTGAGCTCAAAATAAATGACTTGCTGTTGTTTGTGTGCCATTTAGCTAAAGGCAATAAAAATAATTAAAATGTTTCTGCTCTTTGATTTGATTCTAATTTATTAGAAATAAAGCTCAGAGAATCTTTGAAAATCTGCTTTGTGGGACTATACCTAGTCTTATAAACTCAAATATAAATGACTTGGTGAGTTCAAAGTCAATCTGGGCTATGCAGTGAGTTCCAGACTAGCCTGGATTACAGAGCAAGACCCTGTCTTAAACAAGGAAACAAAAAAATGACTTGGAGTTGATAGAAGAAGAAAAAATAAACTCCAAACATTTATTTATAAAGTGTTTTTAGTTATACTGTTCCCTTTTTACAAGAAAAATATACATACTTGATTGCTATTTTTAAAGTCTTTTTGATGTAAACTGGTTTAAACTTCTCTCTCGAGTGTTTTCCCATGTGATATCATCAGTTATAATACACCACCCTTAGAGGAAGGATCCTGGCACTAGAAAATACATGTGGAATTTGTTTTTAAAGAAATGTTTTTTAGTGATGTTAATATCCATCATCCCCTATATAGGGAAGAAGGAAACCATAATCACAAGATAAAGCTGTTCAAGATCAGCCTCTTCTAATACAAGTTAAAGAAAACAGAAGTCTGTTTGTCAAAATAAATGTTTATAATTTGTCAGTTGTTTTTAAAAATGAGAGGAATGTGGGGATTATATAGTAGTTATTTTATGATTCTTTGAAGCTAAGCGTTTGCATGGCAGCTAATAGGCAATACATGTGAAAGGAAACTGCTGCTTTGCGCTGTGTATTAGTGTTCCTCAAAACTCAGAAGGTCACCTTGAGAGCTGTTCTCTTGCATAAATGATGTACTGACAGCTAGGGATTATAGGACTAGACACATGATGCAAAGGCTGCTGGAGAGTACCTGCTCCTCAGCACACATTCTACAGCCTGGGATTGAGCCTCTGAAACAGGCCTTACTTCCCACTGTCATTATAAACTATCTAAAGCTGCCTAATTGTTTTGTAGTTCATGAGCCTTATGTGGTATCACTGTACTTGTCAAGGATTGTTAATCTAAAACTACTTAGTATTAGCAGTAGCAAAAATACTACTCATTAAGGATATGCTCTTCACAGTTAAAGTCTGACTTAAGATGTAAAAATTTAGCTTGGTGTTGGGGTACAGGGTTCTGGGAGGTTGAGGCAAGTGGATTAAATGTTTGAGCCCAGCCTGGGCAATTTATCAACTTGGTAAGACTCAGTCTCAAAATAAAGAATAAAAATAGGACTGGAGACGTAGCTGAGTGCAGATGCCCAGGGTTCAAGCTCCAGAGCTGCAAAAATAATAACGAAAGTTTTTGTTTAGTTTGGCACTACCAGCCATCACATTATTTGGAGTTGGTGGTGGTGGTGGTGCACTGAGGAGTGAACCCAGATCCACTGTACTGAGCTTCATTCCTAGCATCCCACCTCACCCTGCCCCTTTTTTTGGAGACAAGGTCTTGTTCTGTAGTCCAGGCTGGTCCTGAATTCACTGTGTAGCCCAGGCTAGCCTGAGCTGAAGGCAGTCCTCCTGCCTCAGCCTCCCAAGTGTTGGGATACAAATGTGCAAGTGCCGTGTGGTGCTGGAGAATCAGTCTTAAGGGCTTGCTTTAACCGCTGTACTATTCCTCCAGCCATGCCCCTCACCCTTTTAAATACAGAGTCTCTGTAGATTGCCCAGGCTGAGCTTGTACGTGAAACCCTCCTGCCTCATCTCCCAGAGAGCTGGTGTTACTGGCGTGCCGGACCGCACCTGCCTCTATTCATTGGAAATTGCTTGTGAACTAGTATTAGGTATCTTACCTAATGGTAAATGGAGGATGGCTTTTCTGTTAAGGACTCATGTGTTCCTTTGGTCTTTATATCTGCTGCTTGGGTCAGTCAAATCATCAGAATTGAGTAGAACTACAGTAAGGAAAGCTGGTACTTTATGAGCACAGAATGAATGAACAGGCTGATGTTTGGATAGGTCTCATATAATGGGACCTTGCGTTTCTGTACTTTAATAGAGAATAAACATAATTTAATCCCCATAATGTTATAGAGATGCTACTTTTATCCCCACTTAAAAAAAAAAAAAACTTAGGCATTAACTACAAAAAACCATTCAGGATTCACATAGTAAATGGTAAGTCAGGACTCAAATCCAGAACTCACACTAAGAGCCACCTCATGAAGCACTGCATACACCCTGCACGCTTAGTGGCTCTCCTGTGACTGCTAGCTGGGCATGGCTGACGTCTGATCTGCACACAGGGCTGACTTCCTGCTGCGTACATGCTAAGGACAAGGACATGAGTGGGAAGAGACACACGCATAAGTGGTACAAGTGCATGGGTAGAGCTGGGCTCACAGAGAAGAGGGCTGTCAGTTCACTCCTGGGTCCCTCCTGGCCATGCAATCTGATACTGACCCTCAGTCTATAGTGGGTTCACAGTCCTCTTTTCATTCTTCATCACTACATCCAGTTGAAGTAGGGAGGAAACGCTCTTACTTTCAAGATAGGAAAGGAAGCCCAGAAATACTAAGTGCCTTTACCTAGAGACAAAATATTTCATTTGTACCAGAACAGTATTTAGGGTTCCAAATGATAGTAGAGTTTCTTGATAGACGAGGAAATCGCCTGTGTCTCTAAAGTTCTTCTAAGCCAAGAATATTTAACTTTGTATCTTTTTTAAGTCTTTATATTTTTCAAGCTCACAAATATGTGGATTCTCAGGTACTTGACAAATAGTATGGCTGTTGCAAATAGATTGCTTCTGTACTCTACAGCCGTTGAGAACTTTGGGACACACACAGTGGTGCAAAGTGGCCTTTAGTGAAGAAGTGGTGATAGTGCAGTGCACTCTGCTGGTTTCTGGTTGTGTATCTACCTTGCTGTGGAGGAGTCAGGATGTCTGGAATGGTCAAGATGCACACACACGTTTTGTTTGGTTCACATCTGGAACACTTGAGCCTAGCACACTGAGCTCCTAGGACTTCCACATGAGGCTTCTCTGAAATGACTGGATGGGTGGGACCTTACGTGGACTCCAGGACCGCCTCTTGCTCTATGCTATTTATGCTCTCACTCTCCCCTAATAAAAGTGGACTGCGTTCTCCAAAACGAGTCCCCAGAGGTCATTTCGATGTCTCCGTCACCACACTCTCCTTAGCCATTCAGTGGGTTCTGCATGGCAGACCCATACCCTGCACCAAAGCTGGCACCTTAGGGACCCAACGAAGCAGATTTCCATGTGGAATAGACTCAGCCTGTGCCAATTTAATAACACTATGGGGTAAGAAGAAAAGCCCCTTACCCTGCTGTAGATGCTAGAGGCTCGGCTGTCTGCTAAGTTGCCTAGGTGATATCTGAGGGGAGAACTGCACACGCCCCTGTGTCTCCAGGTTGCCACTTAGGGGTGGTGCCCCGTGGAGAGTGGGTGGCACTGCTCCAGTTTTGTCCTGTGAATAGCTCTGACTCAGCATTAAGGCTCATTGTAAATATACCTCTGTGCCTTACAGTACTTAATAAGCCACTCTTTTTTTCTCTTTCTAATCCCTAGTTGGGTGGTTCTTAACTTTTTTTTAGATTAGGGACTAGTTAAGAATTGGAGACCACTTTCATAAGAAAAATGCAAGCACTTAAAAATTCTTGTGGTTTCAAGGGGTTCAGGGTTGGAAAAGAAAAAGCTTGTCTGTGAGCTGTGAGTTGGAATATATAACCATTGTAAATACTCCTTAGTCACTGTGCTTGATATTCCAAAGAGATGCCATAATTTTTAATCTGTAGTTAGATTTCACAGATAATTGGTTTAATGTTCTATCATGATGAAAAATAATTTGCGTTGAATCAGAACACATTATGTTTTAGGAAATTTTTGTCATAGTTTAAGTTTTGAACAACAGTTGTCTGATTTTACTTTTTCTCTCTCTCTTAAAGCTTGGTAAAATGAGGCTGACGATCCCATGCCGGGCCCTTACATGTTCTCATCTGCAGTGTTTTGATGCAACTCTTTACATTCAGATGAATGAGAAGAAACCAACCTGGGTTTGTCCTGTCTGTGATAAGAAGGCTCCATATGAACACCTTATTATTGATGGGTATGTCACTTTTCATTTTTTCTCTGTACCTCTAAATGACCATCTATTAATCTGCATTTGTTGCCTGTCAGTTTTGGGATAAAAATGTTACAGGTTATATTTTCTAAGTCATATATTTAGCCTTTATGATTGTAGAAATTGGTATTTTTCAAAGTAAGTAATGTATGCTACAGATATTTTTCATTTTTAACTTAATGTCCCCTTGTTTTGAAAATTCTTTATTCTCAGCACCTACTATCATTTACTATTGTTAATTACTCACAGTTCTAAGCAGGATTTTAATACACTTTTTCCTGACATGTGTTCATCTGTCCTCAGACATGGAGACTATATTGGAGAAAGCATGAAAAAATTGTGAAATCCAGGCTGGAGGAATGGCACAGTGGTTAAAGCACTTGCCTAGCAAGCAAAAGGCCCTGGTTTCGATTCCCCAGTACCACATAAAGCCAGGTGTGGTGGAACACGCCTGTAATTCTAGCATGTAGGAGGATTGCCAAATCCTAGGCTAGCCTGGGCTACATACTGAGTTCAGGACCAGCCAAAGCTATAGAGCAAGACCCTGTCTTGGGCGGGGGAGGGGTGATCGTGAAATCCTAATTAGCCCAAAGTCATCAAAAATTGTGATTTTTAGTAGAAATTGGGCTGTTTCTGAAGATTATATTACACTTTAGTCATGGTCCATGACCTGCTGTTCCACCTCCAGGGCTCCTAAAACTGATCAGCACACTAAATAGCAGCTTCCTCTGATTTTCTATTTGTATTTTTGTTCTTTTCTTTTTCTTTCTTTCTTTCTTTCTTTCTTTTTTTTTTTTGTCTTATCCATTTACTGGCATCAGAGTAATCACTCGCATTGAACATGGTGGCATTTGCCTGTTGTCTCTGCTACTTGGAAGGTGAAGCAGAAGGATGGTGAATAAGGCAACCAGATCACCTTAGCAAGACTCTGTCTCAAAAATAAAAAGGACTCAGAGATGTAGCTCAGTGGTGGAGCACTCTCGGGTTCAGTACCCAGTATTGCACCAAACAAAAGCAATAAGTATATTTCTTAACACTGCTGAGTCCCAATGGGCAGCTTATGAGATCCTGTCTTGAAAGTTTCTAGTAACATGTGAAGATGTTCACACAAGTAAGAAGAGGTGAAGAAGAGACTACATTTCAAATTTTAAATTCTGGGTAACAATAAGTAATCATCACTTGTGTGAGCATCTTAACGTTACTAGAAATCTTCAGCAATGTCACTTTTCATGGTTTCATGCTCTCTCCTTATGTAAAGATAACTCAGTCTTTCTTCTTGGCACTAGGTTTGAGAACAAATAAAATTTACATATTCTACTTTGTTTTTCCTTATCCATACTTAAAATTTGTACAAAACTTTGAAGATATAAATGTTTGAACAGTAATGTTCTTGATTTATCTTTATTTAAAATGTGTTATCCTGGGACTGGATGAATGGCACAGCAGTTAAAGCACTTGCCAGCAACTCCCAGAGTTCAGTTCCCCAGCACCACATAAGGTCGGTGTGGTGGTGCGTATCTATAATCCCAGAACAGAGGAGGCTGAGGCAGGAGAATTATGTTGAGTACAAGGCTACCTTGGGCTACATAGTGAGTTCAGGACTAGCCAGGGCTCCAGAGCAAGACCGCGTCTCAAAAAAAAGAAAAAGAAAAAAGAAAGCTTACCATTAAGCATTCTCTTTGTGTCTTTTAAATATATATATAATAAAATGTGATATCCTAAGGAAAAATTGTTTTTTATAGCTTGTTTATGGAAATCCTGAAGTACTGCACTGACTGTGATGAGATACAGTTTAAGGAAGATGGCTCTTGGGCACCTATGAGATCGAAAAAGGAAGTACAGGAAGTTTCGGCCTCTTACAATGGGGTTGATGGTGAGTGGAAGGTTCTTGCCAGGGTGGGGCGGCCCCCTGCAGCTGTAAGCCATGGCTCTCATTGTGAAAGTGCTTGCGTTTTGGAAGACACCTCGAAGTGTATGGGTAGCACAGTAGTTAAGAAATGGTTGGTTTAAATGTGCAAGCGTTGTAGAACTACTTTTAAATTACTTTTTGTCAGGGTTAAATTTTTTCTGATACTGGATTTCAAAATAATATGTAAATCGTTTCTGAAGTCATACTTATGAAGTAGTATCCTTTAAAAAACTTTTAAGCTGGGCATGGTGGCGCCCGCCTGTAGTCCCAGTACTCAGGAAGCTGAGGTAAGAGGATTGCCGTGAGTCCAAGGCTAGCCTGGGCTCCATATTGACCAGTCTGGGCTGCAGAGTGAGACCCTGTCTTGGAAAAAAAAAATTAGGTACAGAGTATTTCTTTTTTGCGTGCCTGCGCTGCGTGCGTGCGTGCGTGCGTGCGTGCGTGTGCGTGTGTGTGTGTGTGTGTGTGTTTGAAGCTTGTAATGTTTTGCTGAAAGGATGAAAGGAAGCTGAATTTTTTCTAGTATTAGCATTTCTAAGGTATATCAGGTACTATACAAATAGTACAACAAAGCCAGTGTTGGTTTTCCACTCTGTGGCCTTAACAATATTATGAATCTAAACTGATATAGACTGTAAGCAAAGAAGAGAAATGCCATAGGTCTTTGTCCTTGTATTATAATCATTCCAACACAGGGTGCTTGAGTTCCACATTGGAGCATCAGGTGGCTTCTCATAACCAGTCCTCTAATAAAAACAAGAAAGTCGAGGTGATTGACCTAACTGTAGACAGCTCATCTGATGAAGAAGAGGAAGAGCCGTCTGCCAAGAGAACCTGCCCTTCTCTTTCTCCCACCTCACCTCTAAACAATAAAGGGTAGGTACTCAGACCTCTCCCTCTCTGCCCCAGAAAAATTGTGAAAGTTAATTGTGAAAATTAATCTGGTAAATAGGAATTGAAATCCTGCTGAATAAAATGATGCTTGATTATAAAACTTCAGTTGAATTTTTCTCAGGTATGTGATATTGTTGAGAGATTAGAGTAATGCATTAAATTAAGAGGATCACCTAGTCATCATATCAAACAATGATTCTAGGATATACTGTGACTCTAAAACTTGGGGGTTCATCAGAATCAATGAGAGCTCATCAAAACACATTGTTTCCCCATGTCTGAGTCAGGAGTAAAAACAAACAAAAAATTTTATTTCTACTAAGTTCAGGGGTATCTCAGTTGCTTATTCGTTGCTGTGACGGAATACCCAACATCCACAATTTAAGGAAGGAAAGATTTATTTAGCTCACAGTTTCAGAAGGTCTAACACAGTCCACTCATAGGCAGCTAGCAACAGTGGAAGTGCATGGCACAGGCTGGAGAGATGCTCACAGCATTGCAGACAGAAGCCAAGTGAATCAGAGGGTCAGGCAAGGCTAGAGCATTCCCAGGAAGCAGCTGTAACAATATTTCTTCTTTACTTAGTTCAAGCTGATACTTTCAGCATGCGTGCCCCTCCCTCACTTCCTAGCCCAGAAGTCAGCAACAAATACCTGAAAGCTCTGCTGTAGGCACCCTCCAGTCCCAAGTTGACACAGTCTTTCCAAGTCAAACTCCAAGCACCTGCCCCTTCCTGCCAGGTCCTACCTCCCAGTAACACAGTTCTACAGTTAACCTACTACATCCAAATATATGAGGCTTCTGGGAGACACTCCATATTCAAACCATAGCATTCCATCCATGGCCCCCAAAAGATTCAAGTCCACCTTGTAATATAAAATGCATTTAGTTCTTTTAACAGTTGTGGCACTGCTAAAAAGTCAAAATCCAAAGTCTTCTCTAAGACTCAAGGCAAATTATTAGCTGGGATTTCCTATGCAAATCAAAAGTTAAACACTTCAAACATACAATGGCATGGGGAAATCATTTCATTCCAGAAGGAAAGATTAGGAGGCTAATAAGCAAGTGGACCAAGACAATTTCTAAACACAGCAGGACAAGGGTTAAATCCTGTAGCTTCATGCCTTCTTCACAACCTCAGGCACTGCCCTCCCAGGTGTGCACTGCCTGCCCTCCACATCTTCTCTCTGAAATCAGGGTGGTAGCCTCCACAACCCCACAAACTCTTGCATTCTGCGTGCCTATGAAGCCAGCACCATATGAATGATGCCAAGGTCTGCCACTGGTTGGAGCAGTAGTCTGGTCCTCCTGGTCTTTGGCTACAGCAGCCTGTACGTACCTGGATGGCTGGACTCCAGGCACCTGGACTCTGGCAAACACTTCTCTCTTTGGTCTTACGGAGTGCCCTGGGGTACTCTTCCCAGAGCAGGGTCTTTTGCCTTTGCACCCTGTAATCAGGGCGGCATCTTGCTAATGCCTGAGTCGTGAGGATGGCAAGGAAAAAAAAGATGACTTAGGTTTTAGCACATAAATTTCCTATTTTGCAGACTTATTTTCCATTAGTTTTATACAAGTAATGTATATTGGTTATGTTTTAGTTCAGTTCATGAAGCATATAAAATCCTCTGTGATGCTGGGCATAGTAGTGTACATACAGCTGAGGTCCTCAGAAGTTAGGAGGCTGAGGTGGGGAGATCACAGATTCAAAGCTAAGACCTGTCCTCGAGAAAGAGAGAAAACACCTTGGCTAAGCATAGATGGTAGTAAGTATGGTCCTAACCTTAGAACATGTAACATTTTGTAGAGAGTACTTAACCACGTAACAGAAACTCTAGCTCAACTCATAAAAAGAGTGTTAGTCCTAAACACACGTCAGTGATTCCAGCAAAAAGATCATATTTTTTACTGAGGCATAATTGTAGCACACTTAAAACAGTGAATTGTACACTTAACAGTGAATCTAAAAATAATTGTGATTCTTGTGCTGTGTGTGGTAGTGCATACCCAGGATCTCAGCACTCAGGGGCTGAGTCAGGAGGATAAAGTGTGCAGAGCTAGCCTGGGCTACATGGTGAGACCCTGCCTCGATACATAAATAAGTAAAGAAGTGTGCCTCTCTTTCATCGTAAAACAAGAGAATCATGTGCCCTTTTGTGGTAAAGAGGAGCTATTTTAAGAACCCTCCAACAAACAATGGCACCTGAAAAAAGAGTAACAGCAAGGACAGTCCCTAGACGGCATTGATAGAGGTTCAAGAGAAAAAGTGGACTCCAGATGAGGAGTAGGCATTTCCATGCTTAGAGACAAGTCATTTCCGGGATTGGTACTGTATGATGAGACCGAAAAATTTTAATGAAACAAACCATGCAGTTACTTTAGATAACTCATTTCAGCATACATTGAGACAGCTAGGCATAAAGGCATTAAGAGTAGTAGCAGGGGCTGGTGGAATGGCTCAGTGGTTAAAGCGCTTGCCTGGCAAGCACCAAGTAAAGCGCTAAGTACCTGAGTTTCTCCAGCATCACATAAGCTGGGCGTGGTGGCTCACACTTGTAATCCCAGCACTCAAGAGACTGAGGCAGGAGGATTCCCATGAGTCCAAGGCCATTTGGGCTCCATGGTGAGTTCAAGACCAGCCTGGACTACAGAGTGAGACACTGTCTCAAAAAAAGAGCTGGGATGTAGGTCTGTAGTGGTGTCCCCCTGAATTCAGTCCTCATGGGGGAGGGGTGAACAGTGTCATCCTTCCAAACACAGTGACTGCTAAATACTAATCCTCCTGTGCGAACATTCTCTCTCAGGAAAGCCTACCTGGACTGCCACTGCTCAGCAACACTGGGCTTATCATTACACCACTTATTTTATGAATCTGATAAGGAGAAAAAGTCAAGTTTACTGGAGCTTACCTACAGAATTTTAGTTTAGAGATTTGTGACTTTTTTTGTTGTTGTTGTTCAATGCTGAAGATTGAACCCAGACCCCCTAGAGGCAAGCACCCTGCCACTGAGCTATGTTCCCAGCCTGAAGATACTTATAAATATCTACCCAAGTATAACCAAATACATAGTTGGCTTGTATTAATGGGTTCCATATCCATGAATTGAACCAACTTCAAATTGAAAATATTCAAAAGAAAATATGTCTGTACTGGTTAGAAGAATAGCACACCAATTAAAGGGTCTGCCTAGCAAGCACAAGGCTAACTTTGATTACCCAGCAGCACATAAGCTAGGCGTGGTGACTTGCGCCTTTAAACCCAGCACTCAGGAGGCTGAGGCAGAAGGATCGCAGTGAGTTCAAGGCCAGCCTAGGCCACACAGTGAGTTCAAAATCAGCCTAGACTACAGAGTAAGACCTTGTCTCAAAAAATATGGCTTTACTAAACATACATAAATTTATTTCCTTGTCATTCCCTAGACAATGCAACTATTTACATGGCAAGTACATTGCACTAAGTATTATAAGTAATTTCAGGATGATTCACTGTATACAAGATGTATGTAGGTTATATGCAAGTACCATGACATTTAATGTAAGGAACTTGAAATCCTTAGATTTTGGTATGTACAGAGGTCTTAAAACCAATCCTCTACAGATATTGAAGGATAACCTTGTTGTCATGATTTTTGTTTTTTGCCATGATTACAGTTTAAAATATTTCATAAAACTAAGTATGCAAATACATGTTTCATTTATGTATCATTTATGTTTTATTTTTTATAATATTAGTCTTATTTGTACATGTAAATTATGTAGTAGTGATATGTTGTATTTTTTTCCTTAAGAAAAATGTTCAGGTATTTTGCTAAAGTATTTTGGAATCTAGCATTTCTTCTTTGTATATTTACTTTGCTATTTCTCCAAAAATAGCTCTGTTTGTTATGTTTGGAAAATTATATTAGATATATTAACTATTTCCTGAGTTTCCTGGAGACTAATTGAATCCAGATATAGCATTGTGAATACCAGACCTTTCTTTCTTTCTCATATTTTTAATTTTAAAAAGTCTGAAAGTTTACAACATCTTTAGAAGGAGAATAGTGCCATAGTCAACACTAATAGCTATTTTGCAGGAATGACTAACCAAAAACTAGAAACCTAAGTGTAGCCTGTTGTTTGTTATTGTACTATATAGACGTGGAAATGCATCTCACAACCGTATTACGAAGTTGAAACAACAGTAGCCATCCAGGAATTAGAAAGAGGCAAACATCACTAAAATGCAAAACATTTTGCTATCTACAGTAACTGGGTTCTTAGTTCATATAGAAATTCCTGTGCTGTTTAGTATGCCAAGGTGTTTCCAAAGAAAACACTTCAGTAGCTCTCTTTTCTCTTCTGTAGTCCCTTAGACATTGACAGAGCACATAGCTAATGGGACATGATACCTTTCAATAGATGTGAGAGGTTTAAGCTTCCATTAGGTGAAACACTTATGAGGCAGATAAGAGTATTTCGTTTTTCATAGCCCATTCATAAAATATGTGGTAGATGGTCATCGCTGGAACTCCAGCTCCAGAAATGCAAGTGTGGCATCCTGAAGGCAGAATATTAAAAGATAGTTGCTTCATTCCTTTTTGTTTTCTATAGATTTTGTAACTTTTAATCTCTCATATGGTTTCGCTAATGTATAAACCTTAGGTTTCAGGGCTGGAGGAATGGCTCAGCAGTTCAAGTGTTTGCTGAGCACTAAGTCAAGCACTAAATACTGAGTTCGATTCCCCAGCACCACGTAAGCACTCGGGAGGCTGAGGCAGGAGGATTGCCATGAGTCTAAGGCCAGCTGGGGCTCCATAGTGAGTTCAGGGCTACAGAGTGAGACTCTGTCTCAATAAACAAACAAACAAACAAACTTTAGGCTTCTACCCAGAACTGTCATAATTCTGTTGTTTTCAAAATCAGTTGAATTCTTTCCTTCCTACCTCTTTTCTCTAAACTGTTGATAAAGAAATAGATTTGACTTTGTAGCTACTTAAATACTTCATGCTACTTTACTGCAGTCTCTCATTTTTCTTTTTTCTTGTCCCAGCCACACTATTCTCTCTTTAAAAACTCTTCATCACTTGTTTAATTTAGAGCATTTCCCTCCGTGCCCTGCTTCCTTCCTTCGGTTCAGCAGGCCTTTTCTTTGGACAGTGTCTGATAACTGCTGGACAAGATGATTTTTATTCTCATCAGTCGTATGAGTCCAAGGTCACTAGCTCACTTCAGTGTGTTCAAATCTCGCCGTCCCCAGCCTTGTTAGTGCTAGGGTGTGTGTGCCTGTACTCAGTAGCCAGCCTCAGTACTTACTTTGAAGAGGCTTCAGAATTCCCTGCTGTCAGTACCTTTCGCTTGTTTGCAATGGCTTTGGTATGCCTTTCCCAAGCATTTGTAGAGTGGAGGTGATGATAGTCCAAAAATAGTGATGGTGTGTTAGTGTGCGAACACTGGATACCACTGCATCCACCTATTCTCTGTAGCCTCTGCAAAATGCATGTTATTTCTTAATAATTGTGTAGCAAGTCTAAAGTACATGGTTTTGTGCTTGGTTTTTGTTTTTATTTCCAGCATAAAAGCTAGGACGTGTTATAAGATTCGTCCCCTGCATTTGTTAAAATTAAAAATTAAGTTAACTTAAGACAGTGAAGCAAGCGTTTCTTTCTTGCAGCATTTTAAGTCTTCCACACCAAGCATCTCCAGTGTCCCGCACCCCCAGCCTTCCTGCTGTAGACACAAGCTACATTAACACCTCCCTCATCCAAGACTACAGGCATCCTTTCCACATGACACCCATGCCTTACGACTTACAAGGTGAGCCATTGGTTCTTCTGTACGGTCACATTGTATTATGAGTATATTTTATCTATATAGCCCCCCTGGGGAAGTCTAGGAAGCATTGGAAGTTTGAAAGAACGTTGGACCCAGGGAATTGAGGGCCCATAGAGTAGTTAGGAATAACTTGTCCTAACGTCTGACCCTGTTCCTTGATTGTGCCTTCACCATAGCCAGCATTTACTGCCAGTATTAAATTACTGCAATAATCTTTACTTTTTGAGATCTTTGTAGTATTTTACATGTTCTTTGATGACTTTTGATATGTGGCCTTGAATTTTGATACTTACGAATATTAATTTTTTATTATAGTTGTAAGGCAGCAGACATTATAGGTAACTGTGCACTCTGTTGTCTTTTAGATGATGCTGGGTTGAGACCTTTGAAGGTTTTGATTTTGGTTCCACTGAACCTGATCCTTCTTAAAAACAGTTTGAAATGTCAGTTTACTCACTTATACATTTTATGTATTCTTACTAGTTCATATTGATTATTTACGTTATCAAAAAGAATTATAAGTTGTTCATGTTTTGTTGTATTTTAATAATCTATATGTTAGCCATAATATCCAAGAAGTTTTTTCTTTATTGCAAAAAGTATATGACTTTATACAAAAACATAAAGTGAAAGCATACTGCCCTGAGTCTACTCTTTAAAA
Source organism: Ctenodactylus gundi (assembly GCA_004027205.1). Taxonomy (NCBI): domain Eukaryota; kingdom Metazoa; phylum Chordata; class Mammalia; order Rodentia; family Ctenodactylidae; genus Ctenodactylus; species Ctenodactylus gundi. The sequence continues at coordinate 286,609 of PVKB01001990.1, forward strand.
GCCAGTGCTCTAATTTGCTCAATGTCTTTCCAAACATTTTTACTACACATATGAAGCACCACTATTGTCATGAGCCACCATGCCACACGTATTGCAGATCCTCATGTTGTAATCTGTACAGCTGGGTGGAAGCCCGGGGAACATGTGCTGCCTGCGTATTTTTATCTATATCTGCTTGGTGTACTTAAGTTGAAATATAATTGAGTCATTTCACTCATGTTGGCTTGCTCGCCCTTCGTCGTGTTAACCCAGGGCAACATAGACAACAGTGTGAATCGGAAGGAGTCAGCTTACAGGGCATCCCACGGCCAAGGTCAGGGTGGCCCCGAGGTGCCTGCCATGCACCTCATGACACTGCAGAGGCAGTAAGTTAGAGTCGGGCACAGATAGTGGTAAGGGAGATCTGAGAAAGAGAACCAAAATCTTGCCCACAACTCGCTTGAGAGTTAAAGTTCCTCACGTGTAAAATCAAATGGAAGCTAATCCCATACTTGAGGTTCTTGTGGTGGGCAAGTGGAGAGGTTGAGAGAGTGAGGGGTGGTGTTGGAGCTAGAAGGGCGCCAGTGGCCCGCGCACATCACGTGAAACTGTGGCAAGGACAAGGCACCATGAAGCTCGGCGGTCAGCCCTCATAGTCTAGAGGCGAGGGAGATGAGAGAGGCACTTCATCTCAACTCTTGGTGTTGAACTAAAACTTCAAATGATGTGGGATTTAAGACCTATATTTGTTTTTTTAAGTATTGGAGCATTTGGAAGGGTTATTTTCCTTGTATTATTTTTGTTTTTTATCCAAAATTAAGTATTTTTTTTCTCCCACAGGAATAGATTTCTTCCCTTTCTTGTCAGGAGACAATCAGGTATGTTATGAAAAATTACTATGTTCTTAATTGTGTATTTAAAATGTTTAAAGCAGTATCATGTATCTAGGAGAAAGGAAAAAAGTCCTTAGAAAGTACAGGGTGAGTTTGCAACCACACCACCCTGAACGCACCTGATCTCATCTGATTTTGGAAGCTAAGCAGGGTCAGGCCTGGTTAGTACTGGGATGGGAGAATGTACAGGGTGAGAATATTCATTATTGCTATGCTTAAGAATTTAAATATTAATCCTTAGTTTCAATGGTGCCCTGAGTGTTTACTAAGACCAGCATGGTACTGTTTTATTAAAAAAAAAAGGCAATGAGTCACATTGTATGCTTTTTAGCCAAGTACACTGGTGCACAACATGACATTTAAATCAAGGACAAATCACATATATAATGGTGGTCTCCTGACACTGAGCTATAGTGTAGCTGAAAAATTTCATCACCTGTGACACCATAGCCCTAATAATGTTATGGCATAAGACACTCACATGTTTTGGGGGATGCTGGTATAAATGTTACCAGTGGCATAAAAATAGAACACATATAGTTATATACGGTACATAATAATAATGGTAATAAATGAGTCTGTTAGATTTTACTCTAAAACAATATGTCATGTTGCAGTGTCTGCAGGTTCAGGCATCTTGTATTTACTGCATCTCTTGATTGCATCATTTCCTCTTGTGCTTAATATAATTTCACGTTGCTTTTCATCATGGCCCCTCAGCACACAAAACCTACATCTAATATTGCCAATAAGTACATCAAATAGTTGACCCAGAAATGAAAACAGAAGTTCCAAGGGGGCTGGGACTGTGGTTAATAGTTGAACGCTGGCCTAACATGCACAAAGCCCAGGTTCAGTCTGGAGTAATTAAGGACGCTGGGGGTAGAAAGACCATTATGGATGCTGCTGGCCGAGGTGTGTGCCATTCCACCAGAGCTATGAACTTAACAAAGCGATGACAGAAACCGTTAAAGAATCTGCCTGACTAAAGACAGTGAGACTAACAGAAACCAAAGAAAGGTCTATATCAGATACGGAGCAACATTCTGAGAGCATGGATGGAAGACTGAACACAGGAGCACACTCCTCCTGGCATCATGATGGCTGCCATCACACCGAAAAGGTGGTTCGCCAGATGGAGGAAAAGCCAGACGCCACTGAAGTGTTGAATTCACTGTTTGTTCTGGGTGGTTTAAATGACTCAGGAATCCTTGCTCATTGAAGGGAGATGAGTCTGCAGGTGCTGGTATGAGGTAGCTCCAGAATTGTGCCAGTTCCAGGTCAGCTGGCTGTGGAAGAACATATCTTTGCCAAGCAGGCTTCAGTGTGGCTGAGAGTTGCCTGTGCTGGAAATGGCTGCCCAAAAGATTGCAATCCGTAGAGAAACCAGGTCAGTGCCAAGTTCGAGGGCTTAAAGGACAGGATAACAGCCTTCCTTAGGAACAGTGTTACAGGCAAGAAGCTGGAATAACATTCCTTCTAAGATTTGCCTATTGTTGACAGTGTTCCTGTGCGTCCTCCTTTTATTGGTGATCTTCTTTCTAGTGTCAGAGTAGTGACGCTCTCTCCAAACATCATGTCTTGGAATCAATGGTAGTTTTTAAGGCCTCTCACCCAAATAGTGCCACTACTGAGGAAGACACTGATGCCATTCTGGAAGGAATACACTTTTTTTTTTTAACTCACTATGTAGCCAAGTTGGCCTCAAACTCAGTGGTAATCTTCCTGCCTCAGCCTTCCAGATGCTGGAATTACAGGAATATGCCACCACATCCAGCTTATGTGGTACTGAGGAATCAAACCCAGTACCTTGTACTTGGCTAGGCAAGTGCTATAACTACTGTGTTATTCCTCCAGCCCCAAGAGCACATTTACGGTACACCAAGAGCCTTGCTTGGGGGCTGAGAAGGTTTAATGTAATATTAGGCTTGGGCTAAGGATCTTGCCTAGGATAAAGAAGTTGTAAAAGTCTGTGGCTTAGATGGCAAACATCTTTAACCTGGGGTGGCATTGAGGATCTCTGAGCTAGGGGGTCAGCTAGTCAGGGATCATCAGAACAGGAACAGTAGCACAGAGCTAAATAGCAAGGAGACATGGAAACTGCAAAGAAAGAAACAGTGCCCAAGAAGACTCACAGTGAAGAATGTAGATTAGAACAAGCTGCTTGCAGACTTCAACAAGCTCTCTCAACAGTTTTAACAAATCAGTCCCACCACCAGTGGGTTTCCATTGATGGAAAGGAACGTTCAGAAAGAAACAAGCCAAGCAAGCGACCATGGGCCTGTTTCTGAAGAGTGACACTGTTCGGAGCAGCCTTTACAGTCTCCAGAAGGGATCCAGGAACTTGGCCACCGGAGGCCGTCCTGGGCACGAGATGTGGCGGTGGTATTATAGACCCTCCAGAGCTCCTGGCTCACGGATCTCTTTGGGTCTTGTTTTTTAACAGCAAAAACAAAACAAAAAAAAGTTTTAAAAGTAATTTTTAAAAAGTTTCAGGCTGGGGCTGTCGAAATTGCCTAGTGGCTAAAGTGCTTAGATAAGTGCTAAATACCTGAATTTGCCCCAGCGCCACATAAGTCCGACTTGGTGGCGCACACACTCCGGAGGCTGAGACAGGAATATTGCTGTGAGTCCAAGGCCGGTCTGGGCTACATAGTGAACTCAGGACCAGCCTGGGCTATAGCGCAAGGCCCTGTCTCAAAAAAAAAAAAAAAATGTTCTAGGCTTATAGGATAAGGATATAAAGAATAAGTGATTTTCTAAAATACATAATGTGCTAGTTTTAAGCACAGTGTTACTACAAAAAAATGACGTAAGTCTAGTGTAGTCGAGGCGCGGAGTGTATAAAGTCTGGTTTATAGCGCCTCGGCCTTCCCAGTCACTCCCCACTCACTCCCCAGCTCCCCCACAGCAGCTTCCAGCCCTGTCAGCTGCAGGCACGGTGAGTGTCCCACACAAGGCTAGCATTTTTATCTTTCGTGCCATATTTTTCCTGTGCCTTTTCTAGGCCTAGAGACATAGCTATGGAGGTACGTAAACACTCACCGTGGTTTTCAGTTGCCTGTACTGTTGTCTTGTGCTGTACGGGTTCCAAGCCTCCGACGTCCAGTTGTGTACGTGTACTCGGTGAGGGTCACAGAACAGAATCGTCCACAGTTTCTGGGCCAGCCTGTGGTCAGGTTGCACAGACGGCCCCCTCCCCTGCTGCTTCTGTGCGTGTTGGGAGTAGGGTATCAAGAACTGCTTGAGCTACACATTCTAGCAAAAAACAATTCAAAACGTTCAGTTTCAGATGCGAAGAACGCCTTTCAAGACCAGTGACCCGGTCATTACATAAGGCTGTTTGAGTATTTCAGAAACCGCAGATACTCAGGCTGTGTTAAACGTAGGCCTTTGCTCTGCGGGGACAACGTCCTCGTCCTCGGTTCCAAGCGTAACCACGCGCGTTGCTCTCGGTCTCCTTCCGCAGCATTACAACACCTCCCTGCTGGCCGCTGCCGCCGCCGCCGTCTCGGATGACCAGGACCTCCTGCACTCATCGCGGTTTTTCCCGTACACCTCTTCCCAGATGTTTCTCGATCAGCTGAGTGCAGGAGGCAGCACCTCCCTGCCCACCACCAACGGAAGCAGCAGCGGCAGCAACAGCAGCCTTGTCTCTTCCAACAGCCTAAGGGAGAGCCACGGCCACACCGTCACCAGCAGGGGCAGCACGGACACAGCATCCATCTTCGGCATCATCCCAGACATTATCTCGCTGGACTGACCCGCGTCCCGCCACCCTGCTGCTCTGCCCCATCCTAGGCTGCTGAGCTTGGCTGGAAGGAGAGAACTTTACGCTGTTTTACCTTATTCTGTTTAGAGAAGTACACAAGCGTGGTTTTTTTCCTTTTTTTAGGGAAAAAAAAAATTAAAAGAAATGTACAGAGAACAAAACTATATTTTCAGTTTTACTTTTGTATATAAATCTAAGACTGCCTGTCTGATAAAAACACTTGTTTAAAAAAAAAAAAGGAAAGAAAAGAAAAAAGCACCCACGAACCCCCTCAGCTCATTTTTTCTGTATTCTGAAGATGTTTTCATTTGTCCTATGGTCTGGGTTTTATTTTACTCGATGGCATTATTTTATTTGCAATAACAGAAAAGGAATTGCATGTATGAAGTTTTAAATTGTGGGCTTTGTTGTGGGGAGGGGGTTGGGGGATAGTTTGATTTCCATTTTTTTTTAAATGACAGACTTGGATTGTGTGTGTGTGTGTGTGTGTGCATATTTTATCTAGCCTTAAGTTATAAATCTCATCTGTCCCACTGCATTCCCTGTGTATTTTCAGGACATAGCTCATAGGTGTGTGTTCTGTGTGTGTGTTTTATTTTTCGTTCATAACTGTTCCCTCTCCTTCTGAGTTTGCATTCAGTTAATGTATCAGTTGCCTGCCTCTTTCAAAGTGCTTTGGAGGTCTTGACCTCACCTTACACAAGTATCTCTAACTGCCCACAGCTGCATGTTCTCCATCACATATTCTGGCTTGCTACGTCCCCTGAGAATATGCTGTAGAGCTACTGGAATAAAGCCGTCTGGGTAACGAGTAGGCTTAGCAGACCTGGGACAATACACTTCGGTCTAGGTCTTGATTTGAAATCTGGATTGCCAGTATTGTGTATTTAAACCAAGTCTGTGAATAACCTGCCCTTTTTTGTTTGTTTTTTTGTTTTGTTTTGTTTTTGGCCACAGGGTAACAAGTTTTGGTGTAAAATCTTAATTCATACCAAAGTAGGAAGCAAAGACAGTGTAGGAAGCCCAGGTGGGTATCTTGTGAAGCTGCCAGAGGACTGGTCACATCACCTCAAAAAAAGAGACAAGTCAGTTTATTCCCAAAAGTAAATTGCGTTTGGAAAATAGTGTACCACATACAGGTTGGTAAAGCTTACCATTTGGTAAAGAATTGAAATTCAAGATGGGTTCGAACCTTAGTCATTCTTCTCTGCTTCTGAGTGTGTTTGTTTTTTGTAGACTGTCTACCTTGTTTATTTTTTCTACACCTTTTAATGACAAGCATGACATAGGAAAGTCATTTTTTAAAAATTCTTGATCAGTCTGATCTACTTTTAATAGTGGAACATGTAAATATATTGAAAACAGTTTTTCAGGAAATGGGGGTTGAAGGGAAAGAAAAGGAGTTCTGCTTGTGTTTCCAAATCCTCATCAGAGACCATATTGTGTCCTCAGGTGTGGGAAGTGTCTTTCAGTTCACTGAGGGGACAGGTTTTGCAAAAGATAAAGAAAGGGCATAATGATTACCAGTTTTTCAGACTGGATTTGTATATCACAGCTGTTAATATTCTCGGAGTTGATGAAGGACCACCTTTGTGTATAAAATTGTCATTTTAACCCTTGCCTTGGTTAAAAAAAATGACCTACTTGTAATCCAGGTAGAATTTTAAATGGCTGTATCTTCACTTGTATGATATAGCTAATGGCTCACATGACTGTGTGGTATCTGAAAATAATACTGTTTTATAGCATCTCTCTGTTACTAAATTGTTGACTTGAATTTTGGAAAACAAAAAGTTGGTGTTGATATGTATATGTGTGCGTGTATATATGTATTTATAAACAAGCGTGTGTGAATAACAAGTGAGCTACATAGTCTTCCCATGCGTGTGTATTTCACACATACGTGGCTGAGCTGTAGTCACAAAACAGTTTGCAATAAAACAAGGTTCATTGTCAGTTAAAACAGAAAATAGTTTTTAAATGAATCTGGTGTTAAGTGAGCTTATACTTTTTAAGAGTTTTTATTACCATATTTAGGGTTATTTCAAATAATATAATCTATGTCTAAATTTGGATTGGGGTATAAATTACTAAAATTAGTGGGGTGTTTTCTTTAGTTTTACCCTAAAGTAAGAAATATTTCTGTTCAACTACCTAAAGTAAAATGATAGTTTCCTTTATTCCTTTTTTTTCTTCTATCATTGTGATCTCAAAATTCTGATGAATAGCTTCATCCCAGATGCCAGACTGCAAACTCTCTGAACGATCCCGTTGGAGACTTGTCCCTTTAGTTTCTCCAGTCCAGTTTTGAAGGAGGTTAGTTTCCCTCCAAGTCCTCCTCCATCGCGCCAACCTAAGGGAAGACAGATAATCGGAGAGATGAGTATCTGTCCCGTGGCTGTGTCATGCACCCACAGAAGAAATCATGTACCCACTGAAGAACTAACCATTTATTTGGCTTTTTATTTCTAGTTCATTCCACTCTGATGAGTTTGTCCCTTCAGCTGTTGACTTTCACATTGTGGCATTAATCCTCATGAGTCTTTTAGTCTTATGGTCAGTATGAGTTGGTCAGACTTTGATGATATATAATAATTAGTGGAGTCATGCACTACATCTTTATGTCCTCTGAGTTAAAAAAAAAAAAAAAACAGCGTGTCATCACATCAGCTCTTTCTGTGTAGCTCATCACCCCCAGCCCATGCCAGCATTGCTGTGTTCTCTGCGGACAGCACGATTCGTGGAAGCTTTCGGCAGGTTGCCAGCAGTTCCTTTGTTTTCGCCTACCATGACAGTGTGCATATGTTTGTGTTTCTGTAGAGTACTGTGTGTGTGTGTGTGTGTGTGTGTGTATGTGCATGTGTATCTACATGCACACAAAAAATAGCTGTTTGACTAGCAGGGTTGAAGTGACTTTTGATTACTATGTGGGCATTATTGGACACATCTTTTTTAATACATAGTCTGAAATGTAACCGTGCCACACTCGGTTAACTAGTTTATTTTGAGCATTAAAATTTTTATTATTAATTTAGACTATCACAAGTCTACGTCATTACTGACTTCAGGATTCACTTATGCTTCAGAAAAATGTGAGTTCTTGGCAGATCTTTCCTATCAGACAAGTGTGTGAAATTCAGTGAAAATATATCCCAGTTGTAAACTAGTAAATTTGAAATGAGCCTTGTCTTTAAAAGCAGTTTCAATTTTAAATATATAGACCTTTCAGGATCTTCAGGACTTGTCAAAAAAGCACATTTGATTTTATCTTAGTAAGAATTTTGTTTTATCACACACGTTGAGTTTTGTTGTTTCTTTTTAATTAAACATTAGATTTTGGAAAGAGAGGAGAATAGCTGGTGGCCCAGAGTGTGCTGCTGTTGTTTAATTAACAAGGGGGGAAATGTATATAAACAGATATAAAGTTACCATAAATTCCATGAACTTAAATCTGTGATTCATTGCCTTAAACCTTCTCTCTTAGAATTTCCATACCGCATGCCAAACCAGTAAAATGGCTTTTAAAAATGTATAGTAGACCAATGTCAGTTTGTATAAAAGTACCAAGTGAAAATATTTATTACATGCATTGGAAAAAAATTGTTTACCTATTGAATGTTACCTGTTTATGTAGAGCTCTTTAGATGTAATAAAAGAAAAGCCTTCAGTTAATTTGTCTTATGTAAAATAATACTGCTGGGTATCCCAGGGGACAGTCCCACGAGAAAGCTGATAATGCTTTTTGCTTCCAAAGCCTCTTTCATCCAAAGATTTCAAAGGATGACAAGTGCCTCATACTCCTGGAGCATGCTTTGAGGTAAGTAATTAATGTACAGCCTTCATTTCCCTTTCTTACTGAAATATGGCTGGCTCTGTGATCAGCCACAGCATCTGTTTAGTTTTTAATCTGTTTCATTTCTGCAGCTTGAGTGGTAAGAACCACCCTGGCCTTTTTGGCAGTAGGTTCTAGGTAAACCGATTGGAATGTCAGGAATTAACATGAAAGTAGGGCAAGAGGACCTAAATTCCTCTTGGGGTAGATAACTTAAAGCAGGACAATGCAGGACCTCAGCTCCCAGCCACTGAACATCCTCGGGACAGGGAGCCAGAGAAGGAGCTGGTCCGTTGGCCACCCGCGCACCGCTGTGGGCTGTAGCACGTGGTCCCTCAGGCACTTTGTAGACAGGCGACATTTATAAAACTTGCTTCAAAACCATTCTCAAGCCTAGCAGTGGTAGACAGAAACATAGAATGCTGAGTATTATTTGTTTGTAGAGCCCAGAACTTCCTTTTCCTGTCTTCTCACAGTCATCTGTATCTGTCATCTGTGTAGTCTTTGGTATTCCAGGTTGGCTGTGCAAGATTTGCTTTCTACTGCCTGAAATTGAAGAAAGGTCTGAGTCTGAGATCCTTCCCTGGCAGTGAAATACAGCAGTTACATAGGTAGGCCACGGTCTGAAGCCACCTCAGATGGATTTAATAATACAAAGTCAGTAAAGTTGAAACAATCTCTACTCTTAATTTTCTGGTTTTCTTCAGGATCCTGAGATAGCCCCACTGTATCTCAATTTCTGTATTCTAAAGGAGGCTGCCAGCCAGGCCCATTGGTGCAGGCCTAGAAACCCAGCACTCTGGGAGACTGCAGCAGAAGAATTTTAAGGTCAAGCCCAGCCTGGGAAACATGACACCCTTGCAAGACTCCATCTTTAAATCAAAACTAAAAGACAGTCTGGGGAAACCCAGGCTTTATGCATGCCTGTAATCCCAGCCTTCAGGAAGCTGACGCAACAGGATTGCCCTGAGTTTGTTGCCACCCTGGGCTCCAAAATTAGTTCAAATCCAGCCTGAATTACAGAGAAAAAAAAATGATCTGGGGATATATCTCATGGAAGGCCTTGGGCTTAATCCTCAGCACCACTAAATAAATAAGGGAAGCTGCCAGTAACCCCATAAAACTTGGATGTGCCCCAGCAATGTGTGGGCCCAAGTCCCTAGCTCGATGACCAAAACTTGACCTGGCTGATGTTTAGGTCTTCCTTTCCTGGACCCCACAAGCCCTTCTGTGGAGCTCTTGGAAAGTCTTCCTTTCTCTCATTGGTGTTGGAAAGTGACTTTTTTTTTTTTTTTTTTTTTTGAGACAGGGTCCCGCTCGGTAGCCCAGGCTTATGTGGTGCTTGAGGAATCGAATTCAGGGACTTAGCACTTGACTCAGCGCTTGCTAGGCAAGTGTTTTAACTGCTGAGCCATTCCTTCAGCCCCTGAAGGTGAGTCTCCTAAGACCCAACTTTGACCTGAAGCCATATAGCACTGATGACACAGTTGCCTAAGACTGTCTTCCCAACAGTTTTCCTAGTACTTGGTCTTGGTAAGAGACTGTTGTCTTGTATAACTTCCCCAGAGACACCTTCTTGGTTGGGCTGTCACCTTTAGGCACTAAGGCACCATCAGACAAAGCCACAACTGAATTCTGATACATAAAAAGATGGACATTGGACATCTTTGTCCTTGAAGCTTGGGACTCCACCCTGTTGGCTGTGCGGCCTTGGCCTCTCTGAAGGCTGTGCTGACTACCAGTGAGTCCACAATTTGGAAAGTTCCTGGCACCTCAGAATCCCATGCATACCAGCTTGACAGTCCTGGCTGTGTAACTCAAGCCACTTGAGCTAGCTGTACCCGGGAGGCCTGGTTCTCCACCACTGGGTTCAGGCCTGTTGTGTTTTGACCATGCCTGTTAAATGTCCTTAGGTCTGTATTCGTCCTAGGGGAGCACTTTAAGGTCGTGAATCATCTGAGCCCCTGAGCAGGCCATCTACATTCATGGAACTTGTGCCAGTGACAGAGCCCAGACCACAGCTCAGGCTTCTGGGGCCATCAGAAAGGCCTCCATGAGGGTCCCTTCTCCTGTCTGATGTAGGGAACAGCAGTCACACCTCCTCTGCTCAGCAGATGTGAACATACTGCAACACAGGTGTGTCTCTCCACTTTCATTACTGTTTATGAATGAGTGTCCTGAACTACTCCAGCACATCTGTTGAGATGGAAATGAGAATTAGTGGGCCCGTGCTACTCCAGGAAGTGTTGCCGTAAGGGGGTGGGGTGTGTGTGTGTGTGTGTCATTACTAAGACAAAATACCCAACATCCCCAATTTAAGGGAGGAAAGATTTATTTTAGGTTATAGTTTAGAAGGTTCACACTGTCCATCCGTGGGGCAGCCTGCCATGGTGAGGGCACAGGGTGTTGCCAACAGAAGTCAAATGCATCAGGAAGAGCTCCCCATCTAGAGACGGGCAAGGCCAGAGCTTTCCCAGGAAGAAGCTGTAACAATGTTTCTTCTCTCTTTACTCAGTGTGAGCGAGAGTGCCCCTCCCTGGGTTGCTTGCCCACAAGTCAGCAGCCCACATCTGGAAGCTGTGACCTGGGCGATCCACCACCCTCCTCTCAACATTTTGACACAGTTCAAGCCCCAGGCATCTGCCCCTTCCAGCCAGGCCCCACCCAATAACACAAGGTTCCACAGGTTTCCCACTACATCCACATACGTGACACTTAGGGTCCCACTCCAGGTCCAAACCATCGCAGTGCTTTTTCATTCCCTGCTTATTGCTGTTTCTCTGCAAACACTGACTTCGTCCTGGAAATGTGGAAGTTGGTCTCAGCACCCAAATACAGAATATGGACTACTTTTTTTAAACAAACACTGCCGTGGTAACTGATTGCTGTGCTCTCCTAGGCACCATTATCCAGTCACGGCCTCCTCCTCCACCAGGCGCTATGAGTTAGGGGGCAGGAATCCAGCTTTTGTAAGGACTCGAAAGCTCTGCCCAGATCCTACAGCCGGGAACTGGCAGGAATGCACCAGAACGCAAGCAGAACTCCAGATCGCAGGCTGTTTCCGCACCAGAAAATCTAGACTAATGGCAGTTATTAGGATCAATGCAAAATCTTTTCTTAAACGTGAATACAAGGGCTGGAATCACTTATTGCTACTTAGCCCCTGCTACAGTTGGGTACTGTCACCTTAATCTGTCACCTTTCTGCTGTGTTCACCATCTCCCTAGAGTGAAAAGAACACTTCCCTTTAAAAAAAAAAAAAAAAGGAAGAATGATTTCAGGTCCTTAGACCTAGAGAGGCACTTATGTCTCCAGCTTGTTTAGTAGTCCTGCACAGGAAGGGTGATCTTCTGGATAAACTCGTTGTATTTCACTTGGCCGTTGGGCTCGATATTTGCTTCCTTGAAAAGCTCGTCCACTGAAACAAATCACATTAATTTTTCAGTTTGAGTTTGGTGTTAGAGACATGGAGTTTGGCTGGAGGAATAGTGTAGTGGTTAGAGCTCTTGCCTAAGCCTAGCAAGCACAAGGCCCTGGGTGTGATTTCCCAGTACCACAAACACTGGACGTGGTGGTGCTGCCTTGTAATTCCAGCACTTGGGAGACTGAGGCAGGAGGATTGCTGTGAGTTTAAAGCAAGCCTGGGCTACACAGTTCAGGACCAGCCTGGACTACAGAGTGAGCCCTAGTCTCAAAAAAATACGGAGTTTTTTGGAGGTTGGGGCTCCCCACAGGTCTTCCCTGAGCCCCCAGTGGACAGTTCCTGTAGAATAGAGCAACTTAACCCCTGGAGCCCACTAGCTCAGTGTGGGGCTTTCTGTGGGGACAGGTGGGTTAGTGGACTGCTGAGGATTCCATCACTGGAGCTACCCTGTGCTTTCTTTTAAAGTGTCTGGCCTCTGTGCCTGTGTTTATAGAAACCTTTGGCTGAATGTGTTGCCCCCCTTCCCCCCCTACTGCTCACCCATCCGCCTCGCTCAGCGACACAGATGTCCTGGTCCTTGCCTTCCTGGCCTCTCCACATCAGCACTCCCCACCACCCTGCTCCGCGCCACAGAGGACTTAGCAATAGGTGGTGTTTGCTTCCCCACAGCCGGGATAGGCGGAGATAAGGGCTGGACGCACAGCTCAGTAGGGGAGTTCAACGCCCAGCACCAGCGAAGAAAAGTGTATTTTGGTCCGGGAGAAAAATAAATCCAACTCTGTCTAAGGCCCAAAGCTTACAAAACTGCCATTGTTCTACATTGCTCAAAAAAAAAATCACTTCATTTGCATTTTTCTTCTGGTTCTGGGTGCCCGAGACAAAATACTAGCTTGTCCCAGGCACTGGCAAGAAGAGCCATTTCAGCTGCCCTCGTCCCCGGGGCCTCTCGGCCGGCCGATTTTGGACCGTCCTTACCCTCCTGCAAAAACCGCCTCACTGCCTGGTGCCAGCCTCCCAGGCCCCGGCCTCCGCCACACACCAGCCAGGAGTGAGAAGCCACTGTCCTCGAACATGTAACTCCTGTGCTCTGCACCCACGCTTCGCAGCGCTTCGGAGCACGTTCCAGAGGCTGCGGCGGAGACTGTCATTGAGCACGCGGAAATGCTCCTACTCTTCGGCCAGTTGGTGACTGTCTCAATAGAGATGCCCAACAGAAGTTCCTAGTGGGTCCGTCACTGCCACCTCTTCCTAAGTGCAGAGGGGACGCAGGTCACAACCTGGTACTAGAGCTGAAGCCGCCTTTAGGTGGAATGGCCACGGCTGTCGCCCTTCAGAGACCCAGAACAGCCAGCATGCTGGGGTCACCCCGCCCCAGACCTCACGGAGGAGCCTCCCCACACCCTTCCCGTGCTGCTTAATATTTAATTCGAGTCACCCAGGACAGAGAATTTCTACTTGTAAGATGAGAGAGAGAGAGAGAGAGAGTTCAGGGACCACAGCGTTCTCCAGGCGCAGTTCATTGGCCACTTGAGTGAAGGCCCTGCTCCTGCGCTGGCAGCTAACACTGCTGCAGGCACACGAAGGGCCAGCAGTGTCCTCAGAGCCTGAGAGGCAGGGACGAGCCATGTTTTTCCCCTGCTCACAGGAAAACAGCCACAGTGAAAGATGAGACGGTGTGGCTGCCAGCCTGTAGGGGTAGAGGAATCTGCCTGCCCAGCGCTATTTTTAAATGGCTCGCCTGTGCCTCCGTGAGGGCAGATTAAACCTGAGCAGGCTGGTGTGCGGAATGTGACTCTCGGAGGGCTCTGCGGGATCCCCTGTGACAACCTCATTTCCAGTGAGGAAACAGGTAGGAAACTCATCTGAGGTCCCCGAGCGGCTCATTGTGATGTGGCAAAGGCTAAGGGTAGTTCCTGGAGTCCTCCCTGCACCCACGCCGGGCCAACACCTTCCTGTCATGACCTCTGAGGCAGGGGGCATGCTGGGCTGCTGGCAGGTACCAGGCACAGCCCGTGTAGAGCTCTGTGGCCAGGACTGCTTCTCCAGCTGCCTCTGCACAGTGCCCCTGGAGGCCCTTAGGAGGAGCTCTGAGAGCTGCTGGTCAGGAGAAGACCAGTATCTCAATTCGGGAAGGGCACCCGCAGCCCCGTCAGTGCCACCTCTGGCTGTGGTGGGGGGCTGGAGGCGAGGAGGGGGTGGCTCCTAGATCCGTCAGCTCCAGCTCCACAGCCCCAGAGCCACTGACTTGCTTGTTCCTTTATCAGAGGAAAGCAATGTTCACACTCTCGGGAGGTCCTGTGCACCAAAGACCCCCAGGGATTGTGGCTACAGGCTCCACCCAGGCCAGTCTCTCTGGTTCTGCACTGGGGCTGCAGGCCACCCTCTGCTACCTTGACCTCTGCTCACACTGGAGGCACAGCAGAGCCGCCCCTGCTGCTGGAAGACCCCGCCAGGCCACCATTACCCTCGTTCGGAGTGAGCTTCTCCCCCATTTTCGTGAGTTTCGATCGCAGCTCGGAGGCCATGATGTAACCTCTCTTCTCCCTGTCCGCCATCAGCATGGCCAGGAGGATCTCTTTCTTTGGATCCTCTTGCTTCATTTGCGTGTGCATCATGGTGAGGAAGGTGGAGAAATCCAGCTCTCCGTGTCTGTCTACAAGACCCCAACACAGCAGCAGAGTGAGGAGGGAGAAAAAGGCTCCCTGGGGAAGCCAAGTGACCTCAAGTCCGGCCTTCGTGGCTGCCCCGGGGCCACCACACTCAGGGAGCACCGTGGGTGGACAGGGCAGTGCTCCTGGTGAGGGTGACATGACCTCTCCTACCCAGTTCCCACCACGGGTCACTCGTTGGATCAGACATTCATCTCCTTGTCCCAACAGACCTCAGTGACCATGGTTCCCCACCGTCCCACCTTGCCGCCTGAGGGGACAGAGGCTCAGAGTGCGGAGTCACAGCGCGGGACGGGGAGGGTCTGCCTCCTCTGCTCCCTATCTGTGCTTCCTCCTCCCCTGAACTGGAGGGAAACAGGCCCACTCCCACCTGGCGGCCACCAGGGCATGTCTAGGAGAACGGGCAAGTGGGAGACCCACGTGGGTCCCGCCTTGGCTTCTCAGCCAGCAGCTCTCCTTGCCTCTTGAGTCTCCAAGTGCCAGCTCAGATCCTCACTTGGATTCTTGGCCCTGAGCCTTTCTTTTCCCTTTTTATTCAATGAAGTTTTGCTTGCTTTAAAAAAAAAAAAAAGAGCTAGAGGAATGGCACAAGGGTTAAAGTGCTTGCCTTGCAAGTGCAAGGCCCTGAGTTCCATTCCCCAGCACCACATAAGCTGGGCGTGGTGACGCACACCTGTAATCCCAGCACTCAGGAGGCTGAGACAGGAAGACTTCTGTGAGTCCAAGGCCAGGCTGCGTTACTTAGTGAGTTCAGGACCAGCCTGGATTACAGAGTGAGACCCTATCTCAAAAAAAGAAAAATGGACAGATGACCCCCCTTGGCCTCGAATCCCCATCCCGCTTGTTTTCCCTCTCTGCAGCCTCTACCTCGCCCTCCAACCCCATCTGCCTCCAGGCGTGTCTCCGGGCCGCAGACAGCCTTGGCCCCGCTGCCACAGCCGGAAGTCTGAACTTCCCCTGACCGTAGCGTCCTTTCAGAGCAGACAGAAACCAGGGAAAACATCGCCCCTTCCAGACTGGAGATGGAGAATTTCAGGTATCAGAGCCCTGAGCCCCATCTCTGGACTCTGGCCCTCAGAGTCGTGCCCTGGGAGGGATCCCAGTGCTGCCGCAGGCCCACTGTGACGTGACCTCCACTCTGCCTAGCAGCCCGTGGGACCCATCTGAGCCATGAGGGAGCTGAGGCGGCCTCTGGGCTCCAGGCCAAGTTCTCTTCCCAGACTGTCCCTTCCTGTGGGCCGGTCCTCCTTCCTCAGTGTCCAGCCCCAGCGTGGGCAGCTACCCGGCTTCTGACAACCTCCCCACCTTTGGAACAAAACAGAAAAACTGCGGCCTTGTTTCTGATTCTAAGAGTTCCTGCTTCTAAACGCTGAAAGCCTGATTCTCCATGGTCCTGCTGTCATAAGCGCATGGAGCCTCAGGGAAGGGAGCTCATCCCGCCCCAGAGAGAACCCCTCAGGGACATGCGGGGTTCTTCCAGTGTCCTGGCATGCCACCACTCAGTTTCTAGGACTCTGAGATCAGAAGGGTTGGATTCCAATCCTGATTCCGCTGTGGGCTCAAGGACTTGGGCTAGTTCCTCCATGGCTCTGCAGCTTGAGCTCAGCCTACAGTGTCACCTTATAGGGCTGGCTTAAGCACATACTCAACACAGGGGCACTTTTCCATCAAACAATCTTGGAATCATTAATACTGTTTTTCTACAGGCTTGTGATAAACTTGGTAAGATGCCCATTTCCGGGTCCTCTGGGAGACCAGGTGTCACCAGTTCCTGTGAAGATGAAACAGCACACACCAGCGGCCCCTCCCCAGCCCTGGCCTGCTCACCTATCCCGTGGGTCTGCAGGTGGCGCTGCACCTCCCCGGGTGTTGGGCTGGCCCCCAGGCACCTCATGGCCACCAGCAGGTCAGTGGCTTTGATCTTCCCCCTCTGCTGCTTGTCATACAGCGAGAAGCATTCCTTGTACTCTGCACCAAGCGGAAGGGAGAGTCAGCCCAGTCACCTGCCTCCCACCCGCCCCAGTGCCTCTTCCTCCTCTCTCCCTTCCTTCCTCTGCCCCACAGGTTGCACGCACCACACATGAAGATACCGCGCTCCCAAGCGGAGCTGGATTCGGGGAGACAACGGGCTGTTCAGTAGGGCGCAGTGTGGGTCGGAGTGGATGCTTATCTGAAATTCAGCTTTAACTGGGTGTGCTGTTTCATGTGGCAGCTCTGCCCCCTCCCTCCCTTCCTCTCTCCAGCCAGCCTCCAAAGCTCTCTCCCCTGGCCAGCCCAAGTAGGGTAGCAAACCCACACAAGATAAACTTGCCACCGGCTGGCGGCCAGGACCAGAAATGCCCCCCAGGAGGGCCCGGCTCAGCGGCAGGGATTCGTTACTGCCACCACCGTGGGCAGTTGTGTGTGCCCGGCTGCAACTCTGGGGCTCCCAGGCTGTTTTGACACTGGTCCCGGTCTAGGTGTCAAGGACTTAGCTGGGAAGGCCCAGGGCCAGCGAGCAGCTCTCCCGGGCGGCCGCTTCCCCTTGGCACTGGGAGGTGAAATAGCTGTGAGGCAGAGGCTCCCCCAAGTGCCATCCTGGGTCCCACAGCTGTCGCAGCAGGGTACCCACAGCTCCTAGCCAAGGGGAGGCCAAGGAAGGCCAATTGGGAATTCAAGGCAGGCCCAAGGCCTTTGGTGTTTTTTTGTTTTTGGTGGATTTTTTTGTTTTTTTGTTTTTTTGGGTTTTTTGGTGGCACTGAAGATTGAACCCAGCCGAGCTACAAACTTAAACTTGTAATTAATGGGCTTTGTTGCTGTTGTCAGGGTTTTTTTGTTTGTTTGTTTGTTTGTTTGTTTTGTTTTTTGAGACCAGCTTTCACTAAGGCCAAGTTTCTAAAATTACCCAGGCTAGGCTCAGACTGGAGATCCTCCTGCCTCAGTCTCTCAGACTGCTAGGATTACAGCCTGCGTCCCCAGCCTGGCTCTGACGGGATCCCGTCGCTGGTAAAGCAGGGAGGGCCTGAGGAAGAGCTGATTCTTTCCAGTCCTTTTCCCAGATGAGACTACCAAGGCCCATGGGAACCCAGCTGGGGCCTGGGGACCTGACGGCCTGCTTCTCAGGCCCGGAGGGCTCCTCAGAGGCCTCACCAGGTGTCCGTGGCCGGCAAGGGGACCGCAGAGCAGCGTGTACACCACTTCACTCACCGCCTTGCCTGTGGCACCACGTTTTTCTTTCTTCCACTTGGATGGTACTGGGGATGGAAGCCAGGGCTTTCACACTGAGCTATACCCCCAGCCCTTCTCAGCCTTTTATTTTGAGACAAGGTCTTGTTAAATGGCCCACTAGCCCAGGCTGGGCTCAACTTGTGATCTTCCTGCCTCAGCCTCCTAGAGTGCTGGGATTACAGATGTGTGTCACGGGACCATGCATGCCACCATTTTAATCCCACTAGGCAGATGCAACCTCAGGCAGACTCCAGCCTCATGGTGGGCACCTGGCACTGAAGCGGAGGGCCTCGGTTCTGGGCAGCAGAGCCGGGGAGGGAGGCAGGAGGAACCCCACCCTGTCACCCTTCAGCCCAGGCCTGGGGCCCCTCGGTGTTCCCTGTGTAGGTGCCCACACCTCCCTGATCGCCTTTTGAGAATAGGAAACTTTTATTTTTCCTGCTTTAGACAATTTGTTTTAAGTAGGAAGCTTCAAAGGCAAGTTTCTGATCCTTAAGAATTGTCACCTCGCATCTGTCAGGAAGGAAAACACTGGCCCCACACAGGAAATACACACACCAACTAACTGCACGCAATAAAAACCTCCCCTGGGGCCAGGGCACCATGGTCTTAATCAATTAAGAACATCTTTTATAATTCAGAGGGTTTTTTTTTCTTTTTCATTTAATTTGGGACTGGGGACTTGACCCAGGGCCTAGAGCATCTTAGCTGCTAGTGAGGTGGTGAACCCCAAGGACGCATCTCCAGCTTATGCCATGAATTCATAAGGTCCAGGCCCCAGCAGCTCGGGCTCCTTCCCTGCGGTTCCCACAAAGCACTTCTTGGGCGGGGCAGGCCAGTGCCCCAGCTGAGCCCCGGTCCCTTCTCTGTGGCATGACTTTTTCCGATCGTTCCCCTTCACCCGTCTCAGGAAGCTGTCTCGGCTCTTACAGTGCTGGAAATGCTCCACGTCCACATTAATTCACTCGGCCAAAATCTTCCCTACGTGTTTACAACCACACCAACAGCATGCTGGGTGACACTGTAGACCTTCCAGTTTTGCCATGGTGACCCTTGTGTGGCAGTCCCCATTCCCTGGATGTCACCCTTTTTATAGATTCGCATGCACGTGGCCAAAGGAAACCCCATATTCTGTAAGGCCTGGAGAACAAGGCTTGCGTCCCTCTCACTCCCCGTGTTGTCCTCATTTTGGCAAGTCACTGGAAGATGGCGCTTTCTGCTGAAAGGGTCAGAGGCGCCCTTAAGAGAGGCAGGCCTGTGGCTGGAGGAATAGGTCAGCAGTTAAAGCGCTTGGCTAGCAACCACTAAATTTGATTCCCCAGCACCACATAAAATAGGTATGGTGGTGCATGCCTGTAATCCCAGCACTCGGGAAGCTGAGGCAGGAGGATTGCTGTGAGTTTGAGGCCAGCCTGGGCTACATAGTGAGTTAAAAGGGGTGGGGGGTGGGGGGAGGCAGGTCAGTTGGGTGGGGCTTAAGAGACAAACTAACTAGTCTTTGGGGTCATTTGTCCACACACACCAGTACCTCAGATCTGTCCACAGCCTGAGCTTCCAGAGGAGCAAACCAGAGCAAGAAACGGAGGCTGGAGGAGCCTTAGGAAGCAGAGCCAAAGCCTGACTTAGGCCCCAGCTTCGGTTCCGAAGAGAAAGAACCCCAGTTCTTCCAAGAGGAGCCAGTGTCAGAGGGGAGAATGCCACCACCTCAGATCAGGGGACAGTGGGCTGGCTACCTGTGTGCAGAGCTGAGCTCAACCCCCTCTTGACATGGCTCCTGGGGGATCTCTTACTGCCTGCCTCCTGGCCAGCTGGCTCTCCCGAGACCACCCCTATGGGAGGTCTCTAATGTCACCAACGAGGCAGGCACATTCATCAGGGCCGGGGCACGGGCCTGGAATCAACTGGCCTTACAGATGAGTGTGGAACAACCCAACATCAGTAACTGTGGGCCTGTGACACCTGCCCCCCTGTGGGGCAGGGCTCAAATGGAGGCCCACCTCCTTACCAGACTGATTAATTACAGTTGGTGTGGTGGCACAAGCCTATTATCCCGGCACTTTGGGAGGCTGAGGCAGGAGAACTGCAAATTGCAGTCCCACAGAATAATTTTGTGAAACCCTGTCTCAAAATTTTTTAAAAAGTAAAAAAAAAAAAAGGCTGAGTAGGTAGTTGAGTATAAAGGTCCTGGGTTCAATTCTCAATACCAAAATAAATAAACAAGGCTGGTGGACACAGCTCGGCTTGAAGGTTCTGTGTTTGATACCCACCTACGGCAAAGCCAAACAGAAACAAACAGATGAAAAGCCCTGGAGGCAAGATCTGAACTCTGAATTTCTGGGCTGGAACAAGACCCCAGGGCCACTTGGAGAACTGCCCTGCTTCCCGCTGTCCCGTCCCCTCCCCTCCCTCCACCCCTCCACTTGGCTGTTTCTCTTTCCCGTGCTCTGGCCACCCAACACACCCATCCACGTGTCTTCCCGTGCCGCGCCCCCTCCGCGGTGACCCCCAGGAGGCCTGGCTCTATTTCCTTCCCTGAACAGTAGAATAAACTAGGTCAACCAACCTGTGTGGAAAATCTTCCCTTGGGAGATGCAGATGCCCCCGGCAGGCGCGAGCCTCCCCAGGCTCAAGACGAAAGGCTCTGCCCTAGACGGGCATGTTTATTATGTACTTTACAATTTACCCACAATAAAACAGTGTAAATTCTGCCTAACCCATGGATTGTCAGGAGCAGGTCTGCCCGCCCCTTGTATTCGCTGCTGGCTTACAGCTGTGATCAGCCACGGTGTGACAGGTGAAGGCTGGCCCGCGCCTTCACTTTCCAAATCATCACAGAAGAACGCAGTTCTTCCTCCAGCCAATTGGACTGTATCATTGCTGAATCGGGTAAGTGATCTACTGTTAGACAGCTTCTCCCCTGGTCTGAGTTATATTCATTAAACTGAAACTTCTTTTAAATCTTCAGGTCTACAGAGAGCCACAGGACTGTGGCCTTTCGCTTCCCCCGCGATTGTTTGATCCGATATTATTTAATGATGGCAACCAGCCTGCAACGTGACCAACGTGTGGCTTGCATCCCCAGGGGCCAGGTGCAGTGACATTCTCTCCTCCACTCCTGACTCACCGCAGCCTGGTGAGGTGGCACTGGTCTCCCCATGTCACAGACAAGAAAACTGAGGCTTCAAGGTGACTGGACCCCAGGTCTGCTGCCCCCATCACCCACGGTTCTTCCCACAATCCCTGTCCAGTCTCTCATTAACATGTGTGGCTACTTTCTTGGTATCATACTCGGGAATGCAAACAGGTGCCCGACCTTCCTTCTGGTGTGTGTGGAGGCCCCAGGAGGGAGGCTATGGCGCTGCCTGTCCAGGTGTGGGTGGGGCCCTGAGGACCGGAGGGCACCCTAGCCCTGAGTCTGCCACTCAGCGTCAACTTTAGAGCTGGACAGAGGGGGCTGCTGTGGATCCCGTGCTCTAAAGCCTCACAGCCCATGCCTGCAGCCTTGGCCCTAGTTTGGGGTTCACTCAAGACCCCATCTTCCTTCTACACCACACTCAGGATACCCTGAACTTGCAAGTCCCTCCCCAGGTAACCCGCAGCTCCCTGCAGGGCCTCCAGGACCCTAACCTGAATCAGGAGGGGGGCGGGGGTTGCAACTGGCCAGGTGGCAAGGCGATGCTGCAGCAGAGAACTGGAGGCTGGGACGTCTTGAGCTGCACTGGCCTACCTGTCGCCTTGGGGCAGGTTTAGGGGAGCAGTCTGAAGGGGCCTAGGCTGGGCCTCATAGCTGGGGAGGGCCTCTAGCTACAGTCACCGGAGCCCAGCTCATCTACTCCTGTGAAATTTGATTCTCTCCTCTTGGCTTGTGGACACAGCTTTGCCCTGCACAAGAAACTGAAGGATCCAGAGGATAAAGTGCTTGCACCCCGACTAGGCAGAGGGACACCAGCTGACTCCGTATTTTACAGACAGGGAGACTGCGGCCTGGAGAGGGGGACCCTGCCCAAAGGTACAGACCTGGGCACTCTGCTCGATCTTTGCCCATTACAAACCCTCCCTCTGGTTTTCCTGTCCTTGGCCACGACGTTAAGGTCTCTGTCCTACCTCACCCTCCTTCTCCCCAAGTCACGGGAACCCTGGGGTGCTGACTCCTGGGACCCCGCTCATAAACCGCAGCGAAACGGATGGGGCCGGCAGTCCCCACTTTGCGCTCACCCCACCCCTCGGAGGGCCCATCCCAGCAGCAGCTGGCCTGGTGCCCCTGGGTGGCCAAGTCCCACCCCAGATGCCTTCCTTCCCACCAACAAAAAAGGACAGAGCGAAATGCCTAATGAGACCCATATTTCGCCGGGAGTTACTAATTAAAGAGCAAACCCAACCTACCGTTAATTTGGTCCTGGGAAAGAAACTTGGCCTGCAGCAGAGAGAGGAAGGCAGTCAGGGGGGGTCGGGGGGCCCCCCACCTCCCTGGCAAGCCCTCCCTTACCATCGTGGGGCTTGGGCTGCTCGCAGAGCCGCTCGTGGTCCCCTTTCCTTTGGCTTCAAGTCCAAAGTCTACCAAGCTGGGTGGTGGCCCGGTAATAAATCCTCTGCTGCCATGGAGACGGGCCCATTGCCACCACTGGGGTCAGATTCCAGCTTCCCCTGCACAGCCGGCATCCCGTGCCCCTGGGCTGTCCCATTTTGAGGAGAGGGGGATGCAAAAAGGGCTCTGTGGTAGAGGCCTATAATCCCAGTACTCTGGGAGGCTGAGGCAGGAGGATCTCAAATTCAATCCAGCCTGGGCAACTTTGTAAGACTGTCTCCAAATCAAAAAATAGAAGTGGGCTGGAGATGTAAGCCAGTTTGAGGGCTGTGGGCGTGATCCCCACTTCCTCCCAACACACAAAAACGGGGGCTCTCCAGGATTTCAGGTCCCTGCCTCTGAGTCAGATGCTCTAACCTCCAGATGCCTCTTCCTTCTTGGGAGTCCAGGACCCTGAGGTCAGGGAAGCCCAGACAGTGGGACCCAGGATAGCCCTGCCCAGGACCTTCCCTGGGGCTCAGCTGGGACTCTGAGTGGCTCCCTGGCAGAGTCAGGCACCGCACATGACCTCACAAAGGCTGTTCAGCCACTGTCTGAAGGGAGACTTCTCGATGGTCCAGTTCCAAGACACCCCACACACAGCCCGGGGGGATGTGTTCTGCAGGAGGGAGAACTTGGGGCTCTCGGGCTGGGACTTACACCCATCCCCTCCTGCAGATTCAAGTTACTGCCTCTCTGTGCCTCAGCATCCCTTGGGGTGCCAGGAGAATAGAACATGTACACAGCCCATTCTCAGCCTGTGCCAGCTCCCCCTCTTTGGGAGGACTCCTCAGCTCCTCAGCCAGCTGTTCAGCAATGTCCTCTGGCCTGGCCGCTCCCCTGTTCTTCCTCCCCTCACCAGCAGAGGCTCCAACTCTCTTGGTCCAGGCTGACTCCCAAGTTCATCCGCAGCTGGTGCTGCACCCCTCTCCACAAGCAGAGCAGGGTGGGTGGCACTGGGTGCTGTGGAGTTCTCAGCCTTGAAGGCCCGTCCCTCGCCCGCGGGTGGTGGCTGGCACGCCTACAGGACTCTAATCCACTGTCAGGCTGCCACGTACAGCCGCTCTGGTCATGCCCAGAGGATGAACGGGGAGTGGCGGCAGGAGAGGGGCCCCGGCTGGAGTGACTGTGGACAAGTGGGCTGGGTCCCTTCTCCCTCTCTCCTGTCCTGCCCACCTCCAGGCAGGAAAAGTCTTTTTTCCTAAATTGTCTTCTCTGTCACCTCATTCCAGCTGTTTCCAGCCCCCAGAGAGCCTTGCAGGAAGATCCTGACTCTTCCCTGCAGGGTGCCCAGAGGGAGCCTGGGAGAAGGGGCTAGCACCAAGCCTGGGCCCAGAGGGCCAAGGTGGCGCTATGGCTGTGCAGGCGCTGAAGAGGCCAGGCCAGAGTATGCCCCCAAACCCGTCCTTGGGAAGGGGCCCTGGGTAAATATGGCATGCACCCAGTGAGCTAGCCACGTGGGCCCCTTGCCAACTCCCTCGTCAGTGTCTGCAGGCCTCTCTCAGAAGACGGGAAGCACCTGCAGGGGCAGGACGACTGTGGGAGGGGTCACAGATGTGTACTATGTGGGCGCTGCATCTCCACCCAGTGTGAAATAAGGCAGAGAAGCAGCAAAAAACATCTCCCTTACCACCCATTGGCTCGCTTTATTCTTTTCTAGTTTTGTTTTGCTTTGTTTTACACTGAGCCTAGAGCCTTTACACTGAACTAATCTCTACTCTGTTTCTGATATCTGATTTTGAGGTGGCATCTGAGGTCCCTAATTGAGAAAAGACCCGGGAGAGGTTCAAACCTCTCTGCCTCTCAAACGCTGTGGTTAAAGGCCTGTGCCTTGAAGCCCAAGTGCTTGATTTATTCTTGAACCTTGGCCCATCTTGGCCCAAAGGCTTCCCGGGTCACCACCAGTGTCCTCTGGTTTCTTGCCCTGCCCTTCCTGACCACCAAGGGACGGGACCGAGACAGGGGACAGCCACCCACAGGGACAGGGCCACTCTAATTAAGAGGTTCTCCAATGTCACATATAGGCTTCGCGGAAGAGCTCCAAGCTCCTGCTCCCGGCCTCCCGCCCACTCCTGCCTTCCCTGGTGGAGACAGAACTGAAGGAGCAGCACCACGTGCCCTAGAGGGGCCCAAGACTTCGCGTGCGTCCACTTGGTGTAGGACCCTGGCCTTTGTTCCTCCTGTATCTTAGAATGAGGACTCAAGTTCAGCCTCAGGCCCCTACTGGGCTGAAGAATGTCCCCAGGAACATGTCCACCTGGAACCTGGAAGTGACCTTATTTGGAAGAAGCGTCTTTGCAGATATAACTGAGTTAAGATGAAAGGTTGGAGCAGAGTGAGTCCTACGCCAAGACAAGGAATTCTGACGGAAACACACAGAGGCCACGTGACCAGAGATGGCCAGGGCCACAGCCAAGGAGGGCCAAGAGTCCCAGGCATCCCACCAGGACCAGCAGGAGGCAGAGCTCACCCCTGGGATGTGCAGGGGACAGCCTGCCAACACTCTGACTGTGGACTTTCAGCCTCCAGGACACAGGGGACACCCTTTGGCACTCCGACACACGCAGTCCCAGCAAACGCACACGGGGCCTGAGCTAGCGGGTCACTGAGGCACGGGGCTCAGCTCATCACATGCACACTCTGGAAGTCAGGCGAGGCCAAGATGCCTCGTGCTCCCCCTGGTCCAGGTGATGCTGACACTGGGGTCCAGGGACCACACTTGGAGAAGACAGGCCTTGGACTGGTGGTACCCAGACTGTAGCCGACATAAAAATCACCTGCAGGATCTGTCTCCAGAGCTTCTGACTTCTGCGGTGTGGCAGTTTCCTAGGCAGGTGACGCCAGGAGGCAGTCGGGATGTCTTCCCAAGTAACACTCCAAGTAAAGTGCCCGGAAGACCTCCGTCAATGGTATGTGAGTCCCCAAGGATTCAATAATTTGCTATTTCTTTCTCTTTCCTTTATTTTTTCCTTTTCTTTGGAGACAGAGTCTTGCTCTGTAGCCCAGGCTGGTCCTGAACTCACTATGGAGTCCATGCTGACCTTGGACTCACAGCAAGCCTCCCAAGTGCTGGGATTACAGGCATGTGCCACCACACCCATCTTTATTTGGTGCTGGGGAATCGAATTCAGGGCCTTGCACTTGCAAGACAAGCACTTTAACCACTGTGCCATTCTTCCAGCCCTTCTTTCCCTTTGTAAATAACCACCTTCCTGCCAAGTTTCTATCACTTTTTTCTTTTCACTTTTTACCAAAGCCTCCCCCGACTGCACAATCTTCAGGCCGCACACAGCCACGCCCACCCTGGGTATGATATATCCACTAAGACCTTCAGTGGGCGGCCCAGTGGTAGCACATTAGCCCAGCATGCACAAGGCCATGGACTTTCAAGCAACAAAATAAATTTTTAAAAAACCCTTCTGTGGAGAACAGTCCTGGGACAGCAGTGTCCTACAGCCGGGGTCCCCCACCCTCCCTGGGTGGGGACTGAAGTGGTCCATGGCCTTGGAAGGATCGGGCTTCCAGGCTGAGGACGGGCAAGCAGGAGGACAGCAGTGAGCGGCTCCACTCCTGCCCACGAGCTCCTGTCAAGTTTTAATGTCACCACCGATCTGCCCGGGGACAGAGCATCACTCCCCACTGTCCTAGAGACAAGGAAGGAAACCAGGGCATGTGGGTGCCCAGGAGGGTGGCCTCCTGCTGGGCACGCCCTTCCTCTCCATTGGGAAAACAATCCCTGCATCTGGTGGCCATGCAGGGAGGCTGAGACCTCTGAGGCCCCACGAGGTCAACTGACCTGCCCAAGACCAAGTGCCACAGTCAACACGCTGACTCCCAGCTTGTGCCAGAGAATGGCACCTACAAGAGGCCTCCTGGGGCGTCAGTGAGGGGGCGGGTTCTGGAGATGCCTGCCCTTCCCTGCCCCCACTTCAGAAGAGCCAGGCTGCCTGGAGGGAGGGGCCCTCTTGCCCCATGGCCCGGAGCCTAAGTGGGGTGCAGGGCCATTGGGCAGCAGCCAAACGGGCTGAAGGGGCCCTTGGGGTCTACCCAGAACCGCTGCTGGGGGAAGCCCCAACTGGCCTCTCACGCACTGCAGACTCCCCAGGCCTCCTGACTTCACACCCAGAGCCAGGAACATCGCCAGCTACGCTGGGCACCGATCTGCCTTTTACTCACATTTTCCAACACCTGGGTTGTGGGGCCTGGAGGACCACAGATGGGGTGCAGGGGGGGCCCAACAGGAGAAAATGCGATGCCCTGGGCTCCCTGAGGACACAGGACTGGGCAAAGGCAGGGCAGGACCCCCAAGATCTGCAGCCCATGGGGACCAATGAAGGCTGGAAAGTGAGGCCAAGGGGCCTCCTGCTGGGAGGGGACAGGGTGGCGAGATGGGGGGAAGGCAGGGCCCACTGTGCTGGGAATGAGGCATCCCTTTTCTGGGTGAAGAGCTGCCGGCAGGAGGTAAGAGATTCAGGCAGAGACTGGCTCAGTGGAGAGCGCCACGGGGTGACCCCCAACTCCAAACTCTGCTTTCCTTTAGTGGCAGCTCAAAAACCCCAGCAAGTCAACAGAAAAGGGGTACCATCTGGGATTCTTTTGGAATAAGGCCAGAGCTGGGAGAGGTGGGAAGGGCCAGGCCCCAAGTCCAAGCTGGAGAAGCCACGGGAAAGTGGGGCCTCTGGCTCCCTGGGGTGGGGCTCAACACCTCATGTGGCCTGAGGCTGTGCAAAGCTGGGGTGCAATTATCCCTCCCAGGTCAGGAAAGGGCAGTGACAGGACACCACTTAGCTCAGTGGAAGCCGCCCAAGGGGGCCAGCAAGCCAGGCCACTGGGCTACTGTAGGACAAGGCCATCTACTGGCCACCTATCTACAGCCACCAGAGGACACCCAGGCAAGCCGGCCCAGCCCTGGGTACTGGGAGTGTGATTTTGCCCCAGCCAGTCAGGTGCGGGGTGTGAGAAACCCAGATGTGGGCCGCAACACTCCATCCTGAAAGAATGGAATCAGAAACTGGACCAGAGCAGCCGAGTCTTCAAGGAAGCCCTCTGCACGTCTACCAGGCACATGACGTCCATGGCCCCATCCTCAGCCCTGGTGCACAAACTGTCCACCAGCCCAGGCAGCAACTGCCACGGCTGCCTCCCCGGTAGGGCACCCGGCTGGTGCCGGCAGCTCAGTGTCCACTGCTGACATGGAGGGTATAGAAGGCCCAGGGTTCAGGGACGTAGATGACACCTGGGTACTTCTTCCTGAGCACAGGGTCATTCCACAGCCAGGCGACCCAGAGTGCCACCAGCGAGAGGGTCAGGGCAAAGGAGTAGAAGAGGAAGAGGCCGTTGCTGTCCAGGAAGAGGCGCCGGCGCTTCTGGTGCAGGACGAGGGCCAGCATGGCAAAGAAGGTGAACACGAAC
This sequence comes from Ctenodactylus gundi, assembly GCA_004027205.1. Lineage (NCBI taxonomy): Eukaryota > Metazoa > Chordata > Mammalia > Rodentia > Ctenodactylidae > Ctenodactylus > Ctenodactylus gundi. Next base: position 314,361 of record PVKB01001990.1, read on the forward strand.
AGGAGGAAGATCTGGCCCTCGGTGACCAGGTACCTGGAAGGGGGCGGTCAGAGGTGAGGGGAAGCGGGCACCATGGCAACTGTAATTGCTTGGCATCCCTCTCTGCACCCGGCGCATTTCTGCTTCCATTTTTTTTTTTTTTTTGAGACAGGGTCTTGCTCTGTATCCCAGGCTGGTCCTGAACTCACTCTGGAGCCCAGGCTGGCCTTGGACTTACTTCAGTCTTCCTGCCTCAGCCTCCTGAGTGCTGGGATTACAGGTGTGTGCCACCATGCCTGGCTAATGTGGTGCCAGCAGTCTACCTCAGGCTGCTGCACCTGGAAGGCAGCGCTTTAACCACGGTGCTGCTCCTCCAGACCCTCTGCTTCCGTCTTGGTTGCTGCACATTTAAATTTGGGAATGCAACTGTTGTCACGTCACTGTCTCCTTAGGATCTGGAACACGGCCTCAGATCTCTCATAGTCCTCATGGCACCCCAGGCAGGAGGGAGCACAGGGCCAGGAACTCGGTGACACTTACCGGGGGCACTGCTATGAGGCTGCCAGCTCATCTCCCTGACTCTAACAGGGGCCACCCATGGGCTGACCCATTTGCTCAGGGAATCGCAGCTCTGTGACTCGCTGGCATCTATTTATGTGGTAGCTCAGAGCCTCAGATTTCTCCATTATGACAGGAACATAAAGCCTTGCCTCTCAAGGCTACTGGCCAGTGTTGGGGACAACCGTTCCCAGGGAAGCGTACTGCCCCATACAGTGCCGTCACTGCACCACTGCACCATCACGCTATAGGTGAGGACAGGCGGGAAGCTCTTGCCCAGGCCTGGCCTCTTTTCCTAAAAATGCCACCATTCCTTTTAATCCTGTCCTTTGGGAGCACATGGGTCAGCCCTGGTGGCAGGTCCTGGGCCCAGAAGGAAGGTCCCGTTGCGTTTAGGGACCCTTGCCATCTGAGAAGGGCCAGGCCAGCTCAGATCCTCCTGGGATACCCACAGTCCAGGGCAGGAGGAACAGAGCCTGGCTGAGGCCTGGGTTCTCCGGAACAGGAAGGAGGAGCTAGAGGGAACAAGGTACACAGGCAAGGTGACGCTGATGCTGTGGACTTCCCTCCGGTCTGTCCCTGTCCTGCCCAGTTCACAAAGCCCCTGTTCTCTAGATCTTCACCATCTCCCTAGAGGGAAACAGGCGTGTATCATGTCCATTTCACAGAGGAAAAAACTCAGGCCCAGGGGCTCTACATGGCTTGGAGTTGGAGGGGACCCTACTGGCTCCAAGGCGCACTGGGGTTCTGGGAGGTGGGCACAAGGACAGAAGCACAAGGGGGCAGTCTCAACCTCCCTGCCACTCTCAGACCTGGCTCCCCGTCACCGGGAAGCCACCACAAGGCACTGTCACAGTGTCTACGACATCCAGGAGGAAGCAGCCCTGCCCGGGACCACACCACGGGGCTAAGGTCAGGCGTGGATGTTTTCTGGGTGGCTCGTGAGGTGCCCTTGCCCTACTCAGGGCTAGACCATCACTCACCAGTAGTACAGGCCACTGGGTGCCACCAGGAGCAGGGCTGACACAGGCATGGCACTCTGGGCTTTGGAGGAGGTGAAACAGCCACTGAAGTACATGAACAGGATGAGGAAGAAGGGGATGTACCTGTGACAAGGAGGCCACACCTCAGAGTCTAGCCAGCGGCCCTGCCGCGCTCCCCCTTCCCCACTGTGCCTGCCCCGGATCGTGCTCTGCTGCAGAGTGCCATCTCATGATCTCTGTGTCCCGGCCTGGGTAAGGGTCGTTGCTGTCCACCCAGCCTGTCCTGCATTGGCGGCTTTAGGGGGCGTCAGGAACAGAGACAAGGAGGCCACACCAGGCAGGAGGGAGGCCACCAGCTCCACACTGCCCTGGGCACCTCGCTCCCCATGTGGGGGATGTGGGGAGTCTGTCTCACATATGCCAGGGTACCAGCAGCCCTGGCCTCATGCTGGCCTGGAAATGAGGCTGCCAGGAGAGCTGAGAGTGAAGGCAAAACACTGCTGGGGGCCTCCAGGCGCCGTGGGGCGGCTGCACCCACACACAGCCCCAGCCCCGCAACATCTCACCCAAGAATACATTCACTATCATCCCATATGGGGTTCCATTTCACCCCTCCCATCCCCTCACCTTCCCAGGCCCCATCTTTTCTCTCCTATCACTCTACCCCACACACTCCCACCGGCCCTCTTCCCCGACCTCCCATGGCAAGGGTCTCCCAGCAAGGCCGGGAGAGCTGGCAGGAGGCTCCACTTCCATGCCCTGACACAGGACTCCACAAACACCTCACCAGGTACGTCATGGTGGCAGGTATGCCATGGGGGCAGGTATGCCACGAGGGGGGCCTTCCCGCTGGATTGAGGAGTGAGGACCCCAGTGTGGCTGGCTCCCCATTCACTGGCAGGTCGCTGGTTCTCATTGCACCACCCCCCCACCCCCACACACACACACACACCGACCCTCTGACTCGGCTCATCCTGAGTAAGATGCAGGGATGCAGGTGACAGGCTGAGCCCTTGTTTTGGAAGCTTCCTCCTGACCACAGAGTAAGGGAGACATCTCCCAGCGGGGAGTTCTACAGTAGGGGAGCATAAACTGTACCCCTCAACCTGGCCTTCTCAGAGCTTCCTATATACTTCTGAATAGCACGACCTCACGCGGCAGAGGGACCCCTCCTCCGCTCCACCCCATACCACCATCTGGGGTGATCAGGGCTCCTCCCACCCCCACTCCTAACCCCTCCCCAAAGCTAGCCCAGGGTGGAAGACAGCTGCTCACTGCCCTCTAGTGGCTTCAGCATGCACAGCCGTGTGGGAGGAAGAAGTGGCTATTGGCAGAGGACCAGGGGCCCCAGGCCAGGAGACAGCAGCTGGGTCTCCCTGGCCGGCTCACCAGGGGCTGGGCTCGGAGCACCCCGGCAGGGGAAGAGAGCACCACACAGGCACTCCACTCAACACGCAGGGATCAGGACAGAGATCCACACCCAAGGTGCCCGGGTGGGGGGACAGGAAGGGGCTGACTCACCACATAGCGTGGCCCAAGTACTCGTCATAGTAGTACAACAGCTCAAAGGAATCGATCTGAGGGAGATGGGTGAGGAGGGCAGGAGGAGGCACAGCTCCAGCAGGTGAACTGGGCCACCCCTCGTTCCCCAGGTGTCCGCCCCTGCTCCTCCACCCACCACCCACCCCACCCCCCCGCCTGTCGGCGTCCCCAGCCCCATCCCAGGCCCAGCCCTCCATTACAGGGGCCTAGGGATGACACCACCTGCATCTTAGCTCGGGAGGGCCACCTGTCCCGACAGAAGGCCAGGCAGAGCGCCAGGCAGGGTCACGCATCCCTGCAAGGAGTGGGGTAGCCTCACCAGCGTCTCCGGCTTGAGGTTCTTGATGATGGGGTTCTCCCGGACGGAGAGGTGGTGCTGGTAACCGCTGAAGAGCAAGCGGTGGTTGACGGAGTCGCCTACCAGGTGGATGCTGGCGCCCATGATGAAGGTGATGATGCTGACATAGATCATGGCTCGCGGCAAGGTGCGGGGGGACCGCTCGATCAGCTGAGTCAGAGTGAGGCCCCAGCATGCTCCTGCTGCCACTGCAACAGGCCACACCCCGGCAGGGAAACAGAACCCCACCACCCCATGATGGGGTGGAAAGTCCCTCAGGAAGTGCTGGGTCCACTAGCCAGCCAGCCCACCCACCCAGAGCCTTATGTGAACCCACCAAAATAGCAGGGGCCTCATAACAGTACCCGTTTATCTGAGAAGGATCAGACTCAGAGGCTGAGGCAGGAGGATTTCCTTGAGTCCAAGGCCAGCCTGGGCTCCCTAGTGGGTTCAGGACCAGCCTGGGCTACAGAGTGAGACCCCATCTCAAAAAAGGGGGGGGGGGAGGGATCAGACTTAGGTGCCAATTCATGGCCCTGGTCACCTCCAAGCCCCATGCTAGAGGTGACACCCAGGCCTGCAACAGAAGTCCAGGCTCCACAGCCAACCCAACCACTGCCCCACTGTGCCCCAAGTGGCTGAAGGAACCTGTTACCAGGTGGTTCAGTGTTTGGCAAACAGGAAGCACACATGGAAGAGTCAGGAGTCAGGAATGCCGGCTGGGGATTTGGGAACCACAGAAACTACTCTCTGAGATTATGTCCCTCCCACTTTAGGGAGAATTGAAATATCTTTTTATTTCTCTCTCTCTTTTTTTTCATTGCTGGGTTTGAACCCAGGCTCCTGAGTGCTATGGTTTGGATCTTAAGTACTCAACAAAAGCCTCAAATATTTGGGATTGTGTGTTACTGTGAGGTAGGGACTAGTTGGAAGGGGCAGATCCTTGGGATTTAACCTGGAAATATTGTGTGTACTTGTCGCCAGTGGGGGTACCCAGGACAGAGATTTCAGGTGTTGGCTATTGATGTGTGAGCTAGGAAGTGAGGGAGAGGGCCTACCCTGGGTAGCTTGAAGTAATTAAAGGTAAAAAGAAGAAACATTGTTACAGCTTCTTCCAGAGAAAGCCCCAGGAGTCTCCAGACTCTCTTGGCTTCTGTCTGTAATGGCGTGAGCAGTTCCTCTAGCCTCTGCCATCTGTCTTTACCACTGCGGGCTGCCCCATGAATGGACTGTGAGAGACCTTCTGAGACTGTGAGCTTAACAAATCTTTCCTCCTTCAAACTGTGGATGTCAGGTATGCTGTCACAGCAGCAAATAACTAAGACATGAGCCACATCTTCTTGGGTCTCACTATATAATGCTGGCTGGCCTCAAGAGCCTCCTGCCTTCACCTTCCCCATGGGGGGATCACAGGTGTGGACTGTCACGCCCACCTCTGACATGTCTTTTTATCTTTTTCTTTTCTTTTCTTTTCTTTTGATTTTGTTTGTTTTTTGAAACAGGGTCTCACTCGGTAGCCCAGGCTGTCCTTGGACTCATAGCAATCCTCCTGAGTGCTGGGATTACAGGTATGTGCCACCATGCCCAGCTTTTGTGGTGATGCAGAACTGAACTCGAGTACTTAGTGCTTGTCTAACCGCTGGGCCATTCCTCCAGCCCTGACATGGCTTTCTTAAATGCAAAATGATGGCACAGTTGGCCCTCTGGATCCACAGGCTTGGCACCTGCAGATTCTCCAACCAACTGCAGACCCAAGATATATTTTTTTGTTGTCTGTACTGAACACACACAGACTTTTTCTTTTCACTCTTCCCTAGACAATACGGTAAAATCACAGTCACCGATTCATAAAGCATCTAGAGGTTATTTCGTCTCAGAGTCAGTTCTCCAGGCCAGAAGGAAGTCCAGCATCCACGGATGCCTTTCCCCCACCTGGCCTGATGACCAACCTCTCCACGCGCACTCCAACCACTCCATCCACCTCAGCCTCCCCCCAACTTTTATTGTTTCCAAGACAGCTCTGTCTGCAGAACCTTCCGCCCCACCACCTCTCCCAATTCACTGCTGGTACATGGAGCCATCTCCGTGCCATGGCCACAGCCAGGGGCAGCCCTACCCCCTGGCCCTTGGCACCCCCACCACCCCAGCCTTCACCTTCCTGATACAGGCCGGGAAAACCTGATTCAATGTCTAGGGCGCAGTACCGGCATGGGGCCAAGGCAGTACCTTCAGCAGCAGGAAGGGCGTGATGACGTTGTAGGCCATGTGGAAATAGTCCCCCATGCTCGGCTTGTTGAGAGGAAACCAGTGGAGCGGGAACACCAGCTGGGAGTAGGGGGGAAAGCACTCACGGGGCAGGCCCACAAAGCCCTGGGTGGCAACCGGACTTTTTTAATGGGTCTGGTCCTTGAACCCAGAACCTTCACACTGAGCTACATCACCAGCCCCCCAGGCCCCTTTTCAAAATGATTCAGGGTCTCACTCTGTAGCCCAGGCTGATCCTGAACTCACTATGGAGCCCAGGCTGGCCTTGGACTCGTGGCAGTCCTCCTGTCTCAGCCTCCCAGAGTGCTGGGATTACAGGCCTGTGCCGCCAGGCCCCTTTCATACACTTATCTTTCTGAGATCTGTAGGGACCCTCTTGGAAGCCGTAGGACGGAAGGACTTCCAGACGGGGAAAGGGAGTGAGTCCCACGGGAGGTAAATATCAAATAGTGGGTCCCCTGTCACAGTGGGTATGACTCCAGGGCCTAGGCCTGGCCTCTTCCCAGCAGGTACCAAATAAATGTCCCTGGCTTCTGGGAGGCTCCCTGGGACTCCGTTGTGCTACCCCCTTCCCAGGTAGCCAGGACAAGTCTTTCCTCCTCTGTCTCCTCAACTTCCCTATCAGTAACAAGGAGAGGTGGCCCAGCTGGTCTGCTAGGCCCTTGGAACCAGTTCCTATGACACTGGAGACACCTCCTGACCAGTCGGCCGCGTGTGAAGGCGGCTCTCTCTGTTGGGCAGGCGGACAGATTTCACATCAAGTCAGAGTAGACACCAAGCAGCAAAGCAGAAAGTAAGTCTGATCTGCAAAGGAGTTTCAATCCTTCCTTCCCCGCTTCCGCAGGAGGAGGACAGGCCGGGGACAGCACTGCTGAGCCCTAATATCCTCTGGCCTCCTCCTGCTCTGTTCTCAGTCTGGCCTTGGCAAGAGTCAGCGCAAAAACCCCTATGCAGAGTCAAAACATGTAACAGCCCCCAAACTGTACCCAGAGTATCTACTGACTGACAACACACACAAAGCCTGGATGAATGGCACCGCAGTTAAAGTGCTTGCCCAGGAAGCGTGAGGCCCTGGGTTGATTCCCTAGCAGAGGCTAGAGGAGCTGCTCACCCCATTACAGACAGAAGTCAAACGAATCTGGAGACTCCTGGGGCTTGCCCTCCGAGAGAAGGGGTGGTTTTACCAGATGGCACTAGAAATTACCTGGGCTTAGATTTACTTATAATATGATGCAAAATCCCGTCCCATTGGTCAGGTTGGTGATGTAGTTAAACCTGGCCCACCTCCTCCAAGACACAGGCTCTGGGGGCCATGGCAGGGCTGTTCGGACACACCAGGACCCCTGTTGCAGTTGCCCGACTGCCCACGGCCACAGTCTAAAGGTGCAAAAGCATCCAGACCTGTGCCTTGTGGGTTTACGGGTAAGGGATGTGACTTGTCTAAGGTCACACTACATCTCCTCAGTGCCATCGGGGCTGTGTGCACAGCCGCTCACTCACCATGGCAATGGGTCGGCCAAAGTCTAGAATCCAGTTCTGCAGGGTAAAGTAGAACCAGAGGTCAAGGTGGAATGGAGCCGTGTGGTCAGCCTCGTCAGCCTGGACGGAGCCATGCCTAGGAAGGAACAAAACGCGTCAGCCACTCCCCCCGTCCAGGGAGACGCTTCTCTCAGGTGAGCCTGGGACGCTGAAGGCAGGAAGGCACACCCCACGGCACTAGGGATCTGGGGACAGGGCCTTGCGGAAATCCTGGGGTCTGGGCCTGAGGTCGGGGAAGGTGGCTTGCAGGGGTCGTGACTTACTTCCCTCCAGCTCAGGAGAGAAACTGCCTGGCAGCTATGGTAACTGATGGGCATCCTGCCCAACGAAACAACAGAATCTGGAGGAATGGCTCAGCAGTGCTTGCCTAGCAAGCGCTAAGTATCCGAGTTCGATTCCCCAGAACCACATAAGCTGAGTGTGATGGCGCACACCTGTAATCCTACCACTCGGGAGGCTGAGGCAGAAGGATTGCCGTGAGTCCAAGGCCAGCCTGGACTCCATAGTGACTTCAGGACCAGCCTGGGCTGCAGAGCGAGACCCTGTCTCAAAAACAAAAATCTCGGGACGGAAGGTCCCGCAACGCTCTCGGTGGGACCTCGGTGGGACTTGTCACCCTTCTCGGGGTCCCCTTCCTTCGGCTCCGGCTTCAGACGAAGGAACACGGCTTAGCAGCAGAACCCAGGTCCTACTGCGGGGACCCCGAAAAGTTGGAGGCGGCCCCCAAGACTTGCAGATTAGTTGGGGTCCCAAGCCCCTGAGCGCAGTCCTGGGGAGAGCGAGGAACCCCCCCAAGTCTGGGCGAAAGCTCCGCAACTCGCATTAGGGAGCCGGGAGCCAGGCAGAGTCCCGGGCTTCTCCCCCTAGCCCCCAAAAACCCGGAAACGTGAGCAGGACAACACCGCCCCCGGTCACCCTGGCTCCGCCCCGCCCGGAGCGCCGTGGGCCTCTGGGTCCTGGTGCCCACAGCCGCCGCCCGCCCACCTGGCCTGAAGGACGAAGGCGCTCGGCTGCGCGCCCGGGCCGCCCGCCGCCCGCAGCGGCTGCCTCCTCCGCGCCGCCGTCTTCATAGCCGGCTCAACCCGCGGCCCAGCGTGGAGGCGGAAGAGAGCGCCCCACGAGCCCCGCGGCGCCTCTGCGGCGAGGGCCGCCAACCCGGCGGGCAGGGGAGCGGGCGGGAGGAGGGCGGAGTCCGGACGTGGGGGAGCTGGGGTGGGCGGGGCCGGGGTGGGCGGGGCGAAGAGGAAGGCGGGGCGAGGAGGGAGGCGGGGCGAGGGGGCGGGCGGCGGGAGGGGACGCGGGCAGGTAAAGAGCTATGAGGGAAGTGACGGGAGAGGGAGGAGAAAGAGAGGGAGGGAGGGGAAGGACGGGGCGGGGCCGATGCGGGGAGAGGAAGCGGTCGGGGAGGGCCGGCGCGCCCCGCCTGCGGCGGGAGGGGCTGGGCCGTGGGACTTGCTTGGGTTCCCTGTCCGCTCCCCCTTCCTCCTTCGCTGCTTCACCCGCAGATTGTCTATGCTGGCTGAGGCCTGTTGGGGTCCCTGGAGACCCCAAGGCCTGGAGGTTTCACGCCCTTCTGTTAGGCAGGTAGTTAGACATTAAAGCAGACTCGAGCAAAAGGTGGGGATGGAGATAGCAAACTTAGGTAGAGGAGCAGAGACCTCAGGCACAGATCTGCAGTCTTTGGTAGGCCTCAGACCCCAAGCCGGCCCACAGCACCTATTGCAGGGTCTCGTTCTGTAGCCCAGCCTGGTCCTGAACTCACTATGGAGCCCAGGCAAGCCTTGGACTCAGAAAAATTTCCCTGCCTCACTCAGCCTCCGGAGTGCTGGGATTACAGGCATGTGGCACCACCGTGGTTTATGGGGTACTGGGGAATCAAACTTGGGCACTTAGTGCTTGACTTAGCACCTGAGGCAAGTGCTTTAACCTCTGAGGCATTCCTCCGGGCCCCCTATTTACATTTTAAAGTTACACATAGTGTGAATTCCTTCTGCTAACTGGCCATGTGGCAGTGTGTTCCCAGAAGAAGGTGGACAGAATTCTGGGAAGAGAAATATTCCTTAAAGACCCTCCTGCCCTGGACTGGGATCTGGTTTAAATTAAAACCTTTATTTCTCCTACATTGCCTTCCCACGTCTCCTACATAATTAGGGCCCTGGTATCCACACTGAGCATCTGGAGGGAACCGAAGACATTTTGCAGTTCCAGAGTAACTTCTAAGTCCATAGTTAGGACCTGCCTTTGTCACTTCTCTCCTAGCAGAGACCTAGTGGCTGGACAGCAGCTGCGCCGTGGGTAAGCAAAAACAGAATGAGACTTAGATTGGGGTGTAGCTCAGTGGTTAAAGCACTTGCCTAGCAAGTACAAAGCCTGATTCTGCAGCACCACAAAAGCTGGGCCTGGTGGTGCACACCTGTAATCCCAGGACTTGGGAGGCTGAGGCAGGAGGATTGCTGTGAGTTCAAGGCCAGCCTGGGCTACTTAATGAGCTCAGGACCAGCCTGGACTACAGAGTCCCTGTCTCAAAAAAGAGAGACAGAGAGAGAAAAGAAAAAGAAAGAAAGAAACTTAGATTGAGTTCAATTCCTAGGTTAGATGCCTGCTCACCCCTGTGCATGGCCACATTACTTACTTGAGTGTCTTTAATGCAAGGTGTGTTAGTAGAGCCTCACCCCATGTGAGGTCACCTGCCCCCCAGCTGGAGCAGTTACCCTGCCATAGAAACTGAGGCTGCCCTGAAATCAGGAGTCCTCATGTCATGATGGGCACAGAACTGACCTGACCAGGACCACTCACCTGTGCCGCCAGCTGTGCACACCCTGAAGCTGTGCACCTGTGCACCTCTGTAGCGCTTGCCTTGGGTGCCCTTGTCTGTAAAGCCCAAAGCCTCTGTGTGCCCTCTGAAGGCAGCTCTTAAACCTCTGCACATCTGTACTTCTGGCATGGCCGTGCTGGTCAGAGCCTCTTTCCCGCCCTTGACTTCCACCCTTACCTTCAATCGGCACTGTGGGAACCATGGCCTGGTTGTTGGGACTCCCAGAGCTGGGGCTTTTGACATAAGACTTGGGCAGCGCTCTGGTCCACTGACCAGCTCCTTGCTGTGGGCGGCCTCATGCAGAGAGGAGCAGGTAAGCTCCCTCTGCTTGGGCTTGCGTCGAGGTTCTGGGTAAATGAAGTGATGGAGAGATATCGAGCCTTATAATGATAAAGACATGGAGTCAGTGGGGCCAGACACGACTCCCAAAGAGGGACATCTGAGCTGTGGCTTTGGGCTTCTGAGCCAGGAGCAAATGTGGACTGGAGCTGGCTAGACATGAAGGAGGGGGCCCTGGCGTCGTGAGAGTGTCTAGTGCAGGGGGCCGTGGAGAGTTCAGTGGGGCCAGCAGAGGGCTGGGAGGGAGGGACAGGTACTGATGGGAGGTCCTGTATCCTGAAGGACACAGCAGCTCCTGGGAGCTGAGGGATTAGCTCCGTGGGTACAGTACTTATCCTGCATGTGTAAGGCTCTGGATTGGATCCCCCAGCACCACATAAAAATTAGCCAGATTATTGCTGGGCATGGTAGTGCATGCCTGTAATCCGAGCATTCAGGAGGCTGACACAGGAGGATTGCCGTGAGTTTGAGACCAGCCTGGGCTGGGCTCTGTAGTGAGTTCAGGACCAGCCTGGACTACAGAGTGAGATATTCTCTCTCTCTCTCTCTCTCTCTCTCTCTCTCTCTCTCTATATATATATATATATATATATATATATATATATATATATCAACTTGTAGTTATTGGATCTGCCTGTTAGGCACATTCCTTTGGCTGTGCCCAGTGGGTGAAAGGAGGCAGTACTGGAGCTGGGGATGGAGAGAAGCAGCAAGTGGGTACCATGTTTCTTTTTTTCTGGAGCTAGAGATCCAGCCTGGGGCCTCTGCACTAAGCTACATCCCCAGTCCAGCTTTTAGTTTTGATTTTAAGACCAGGAGGTGCTAAAACACTGAACTGCCCAGGCTGAGCCTGGACTTGTGCCCCTCCTGCCTCAGCCTCCCAGAGTGCTGGGATTACAGGTGTGTGCCACCAGGCCGGCTTCCATTTTGCATTTTCCTGGGTGTGTTTCTTCCCACTTGGGTCAGAACCTGTGTGTCCTGCTGGGCTGTGGGAAGCTGGGGCTGTCCGCCTGCAGGTCCCTTTCCGCCAGCTCCGCCTGGGACTCCCGAAGCCCACAGGCCACACCTCAGTTTCCACGCCAGCCCATGGGTACACCTTTGCCCTCATATTTCTCTTTCTTTCTTTTTTTTTTACTCTTCTTACCTTTCAAACACATCTTTGCTGTCTTTTTCCCCCCCATTTTTTCCCTTCATCTGACCTTTACCACGTTGCAAGCCACGCAGAGGGTTGAGGTCCCGATTTAGCAGCAGAGAAGACCAAGTCTTCACCAATGACAATGCTCAGACAGGGTCCCCAGTTTAATTCTGGTGAATCTGATCTACAGATGAATTTCTGTATAAATCAGAGAAGGATTGAGGCTCAGGCTCTGACCCCAATCTCTCCTGGTCTGCAGGTTTTGTGTGCCTGCTGGGCCCCAAGGGAGGGGAGTGAAGTACCCCTGATGTGCAAACCCTGGGGTGGGGGCACCCAGCCATCAGAGGATGAGCTCTAAAGAGGGAGCTTAATCCTCCAATCCCTTAAATACCAGCAAATCTGCCTGTCCTGGCGCCAGCAGCTGCTGCTGCTGAGTGGAAGGGGACCAGGCCTCCCAGAATGCAACTGAGCACCACTCCAGCCTGACAGTATTTGCAGCCTCTCTTTTGCCCATCTGAAAAGGACCCTGAATATACCATCTCAGCCAGACCCGGTGGTGTAGATCTGTAGAGCACTATGGGTGGCTGAGGCAGGAATATCCCAAGTTCAAACTTGGTGCAGGAAATGTAGTGATATAGCCACACCCTGTACCAAAATCAAAAATCAAAATTGGACTAGAGACAGCTCACTGTGAAGGTTTTGAGCTCAGTTGACCAGTACTACAGCAATAAATAAATGCACTAGTCCCACTCCCAAATGTCAGAAATTTGGGTGTGGAGGGTAAACCTCGGCCACTGAGGAGAACATATGTTCAGGGTCTTGTTTGTGATTCTCTGGGGCTATGGTCTCAGGTCTCTGAGTTGCATGTTTAGTGACCAGCACGAAGGAGTCTTTCCACTGAGAAGTCCTTTGGGATTATCTAGCCCACTGGTTTCTACTGTTCTGTCCCAGTTCGTCCTTTTCAGTTCTAGCTGTCTCTGATGTTTATCATTCTTCCCCCCACCCTCCTTTTTGAGACAGAGTCTCACTCTGCAGCACAGGCTGGTCCTGAGCTCACAATGGAGCCCAGGCTGGCCTTGGACTCAGGACAGTCCACCTGCCTCAGCCTCCCAAGTACTGGGATGACAGGTATGCGCCACCACACTTGGATTTATGTGGTGCTGTTGAATCAAACGCAGGGCCATGCCCTTGCAAGGCAAGTGCTTTAACCACTACGCCATTCCACCAGCCCCTGGACAGACTGTTCTTGCCTTCTCCGTAAATACTTAGAAATGTGATTGCTGGGTCATATGTTAAGTATATGTTTAACTTAGAAGAAACTACAAATTGAGCCTGGCCTAGTGGCACAGACTCTAGGAGGCTGAAGCAGGAGGACAGCAAATTTGAGCCCAGCCAGGGGCAATTTAGCAATTTAGCAAGCGCTTGTGTTAAAATTTAAAATTTAAAAAAATAGACTTGGGGTACACCTAATGTAAAGAGTCCGGGCATAATCCTCAGTACCAACCTACAAACAAATAACCTAGTTTCTAAAATAGCTGTGGTATTTCAAGTCATCTGTAATCTTAAATTTTTTAAGCTGGGTGTGATAGTGCACAACCATAATCCTAGCACTCGGGAGGCTGAGGCAGGAAGATTGTTGTGAGTTTAAGGCCAGCCTGAGCTACAGAGTGAGTTCAGGACCAGCCTAAATTGGAATATAGACCAAGACCCTTTCAAAAAAAATAATAAGTGCTCTATCTTATTGGAGAAGTCAATAAAAATTACTTTCTTCTAGACTTACAGCCATGGGCAACAGCCACACTGTCCCCATGGTGAATCATATTGAGAGTTTAAGGGCTGAAAGTCCCAGAGGGCAGCTCTCCGGGCCACCCGTCGCCATCTCTCCCACTCTCTGGCCCTTGCCTGCTCATCCAGTGCTGGGCCTCAGCTTGAGTGCCAAATGCAGAACCAGGTCAGGACTTTCCATCCATAATGTATGGATCATCTGCGGATCAAGTTTCCGCCCAAAGCAGAAAACCTGTGATCTCTCTTTAACTATTCCTTTGTTTGGCTACAGGATCCTCCACTGAACAATGGAAGTCAGAATTCTTCATGCACTCAGTGGACCATGTGGGATCCTTCCCCCAGCTGGACGATTAGCCAGAAGCCATTCTCAGTTACCCTGTCAGCAAAGGCTTGGCGAGCTGTGCCCGGGTGAGGCACACACAGAACCAGCTTTCTTTCTGTGCTTTCCAGAGCCTTCCATCGGTGCTACTCCCAGACAGACGATGAACGGAAACTCAGAGATGTGGATGAGCCTGTGTGAGGTGCCAGCAGACAGAGGATGACTTCGGGCCTTTCTGTTTGAGTTGTTCTTTCCTTGGAGAATCAGGAGGAACATACAAGAAACAAAGCAGGCCAAGTCAGGCCTGTGACCCCAGCACTCTGGGTGGCTGAGGCAGGAGGATTGCAAGTTTGAGCCTCACCTGGGAAACTTGGCAACTTAGTGAGACCCTTTTTCAAAATAAGAAATAAAGGGGTTGGAGGAAAGGCACAGTGGTTAAAGCAGTTGCCTTGCAGTCATAGGGCCCTGCATTCGATTCCCCAGCACCACATAAAGTGGGACATTCCTGTAATCTCAGCACAAAAAAAAAAAAAGGACTGGGAGGTAGCTCAGTACAAAGACTTTGGGCTGGATATTCAACACAAACACACAACCTTTTTTTACTGCAACTTTGTTATGCAATTAACTTAAAACTAGCATGCTGGGTGTTGTAAGCAGTGAACATATATATATATATATATATATATATATATATATATATATATATGCTTTTTAAATTTATCTATGTATTTATTTTCAAGGTAGGGTCTCACTCTGTAGCCTGGGCTGGTCCTGAACTCACTATGTACCCCAGGCTGGCCTTGAACTCGTGGCAGTCCTCCTGCCTCAATTTACTGAGAGCTGGGATTGCAGCTGTATGCCACCACATCCAGTTTATATGGTGCTGGGGAGTTGAACCTGGGTCTTGCACTTGCTAGGCAAGTGCTCTAGTCACTGAGCTACATCTCCAACCCCACTTTCTTACTGTTTCTTTCTTTTTTAATTCCATTTTCTATACCTTTTATTTCATTCTCTTCTCTGATTGATCTGGCTAAAACTTCCAGTGCTGCATAAAATAAGAGTGATCAGAGTGGACATTCTGGTCTCCAGATCTCAGAGAAAAATACATTGAGCTTTTTTCCATTCAGTGTCATGTTGCTGTGGTGTCTTTTTTTTTTTTTTTTTTTTTTTTTTTTTTTTTTTTTTTTTTTTTTTTTTTTTTTTTTTTTTTTTTTTTTTTTTTTTTTTTTTTTTTTTTTTTTTTTTTTTTTTTTTTTTTTTTTTTTTTGAGACAAGGTCTTGCTTTATAGCTGTTCTTGAAGTCACTATCGAGCCCAGGCTGACCTTGAACTCAAAGCAATCTGCCTGTCTCAGTCTTCTGAGTGCTGGCATTACAGGTGTGTACCACCATGGCTGGCTTATGTGGTGCTGGGGAATCGAACTCTGGTACTTAGCACTTGTTAGAAAAGTGCCTTAACTGCTGAGCCATTCCTCCAGCCCCTGCTGTGGTATCTTATGTAGCTACTATTATGTTGGGTTATGATCCTTCTATACCTAATTTGTTCAAGGTTTTTATCATAAAGGGATATTGGATTGCCACCACCTCCCCCCCACAACATAGGTACTGAGGATTGAGTCCACAAGTGCTCTCTCATTGGGCCACATCCTAAGTCCCTTTTATTTATTTATTTATTTATTTATTTTTGAGGCAGCATCTTGCTCTGTAATCCACGCTGGTCCTGAACTCACCATGTCGCTCAGGTTAGGCTCAAACTCACCGTAGTCCTCCTGCTTCAGCCTTCCAGGTGCACCACCACACCTGGCTTATGTGGTGCCAGGGAATCGAACCCAGAATCTGTGCTTGCTAGACAAGCACTTTAGCCACTGAGCTATGCCCCAGCTCTATGCCTTTATTTTGACTCCAACTTTTTACGTGATTGGTGTAGAATTTTCCATTTGTGGCATTATGTCAGTGCCCAAATAGTTATAGATTTCTTAGAGCATTTATGGTTCCAGATTTTCAAATTAGAGATGCTTAAGCCATACTTTTTATTTTCAGAAAATCTCAGATTTCATTAGGTCCTCAAGGGCCTCTGTGATATAACCACAAGCTTGAATCATTTTTTTCCCTCTTACTAGTGGGATCAAAATTATTTCCAGTGACTTTAGAGGAGTGTTCTGGGTTGGAATTGTTCTTTTAAGAAGTTGCCTGGGGAAGGGGGAGGGGGCATGGGTTGTAACTCAGTGATTTAAATGCTTGCCTAGTGAGGGCAAGGTTTTGGGTTCAATTCCCCAGTGCCACATAAGCTGGGCATGGTGGTACATGACTGCAATCTCAGCACTTAGGAGGCTGAGGCAGGAAGATTGCTGTGAATTCTAGGCCAGCCTGGGCTCCATAGTGAGTTCAGGACCAGCCTGGGCTACAGAGCGTGACCCTGTTTCGAGAAAAAACAAAAAATTGTCTGGGGTTGGCTGTGTAGCTTAGCGGCAGAGCGCTTGCCTAGCATTTGTAAGGCCTGAGTTCCGTCTGTAGCATGGCAGGGAGGAGCTTGGAGCTTTAGGTAGTACTAAGAACTGGAATTCTTGAAGGACTCTTTCTCTATAATACAACTGAGGTTTGGGGAAATATTTTTTAATGCATTACTAGGTATGAGGGAAGTAAGGAAAATCTCCAAGATTCCCACTACTAAAATCAAACATACAAAAATAAATCATGGAGCTCAGACTGCAGTACAGAGCAAAGGAAAGTTTGGGTGGCTGAGGGCAGTGCTCTTGCCAGCTGCTTCTAGGAAGTGTGGTCCAGCGCCAGTGGCCAAGTGGAAGCTCTGACTCAGGACTCCACATCAGTCAGGTCTCCTTCAGGGATTGTGTGTTGTCACTGCTGTCTCCTTCAGAGGTCCCCTATGCGTTACAGAAAAGCCAGGAACTACATTTCCCGGAACCCTCTACCACATGGGGCGTGGCCAAGAAGGCAAATGAGAGGCCTTTGCGAGAGATTTGGAATGTGGATGGAGGACGCGGACTTTTGCAGTGGTACTGCAGGCCCTTCACAGCAGCCTCCACCGTGGTTCTAAAGTACCACCGGCCAGGGCGCTGCCCAGGTGCTTCCCAAGGGTCCTGGGACTCGCGTTGCCGCACCGGAGGGTGCTACAGACTGGAGCTGCAGTTGGAGCAGCCCCCTCCCTCCACTTCCCATGGCTGCGCAAACCTGATTCGCCGCGTATCCAACATGGAAGTACTTGGTGTGGTCATGACCAGGTTTCGGTCTCTTGTCCAACACTTGTTCTGCGATAACGGGCAAGTTAACTATGAGCATGGTTTAGGTTTTCTTCAGTAGGGGACCTGCAAGGCGGAAGCTGTACCTTCGGGACAGGTAGGAGAGGAAAGAGGCCTACAGGTGGATGCGTTATGGATTCTAGTCCTTAAGTTGTGTGGTGAGTTTCCAGGTGTCCCTCTTAGGTCCCATTTATTCTTTTGCTGTATCGAATACTGCATGTTACACATTTTATTTATTTATTTTAAATTTTTTTATTTATTTTGAGACAGGGTCTCACTGTGTAGTCCAGGCTGGTCCTAAAGTTACAGGTAGCCCAGGCTGGCCTCAAACTCAGGACAGTCCTCCTGCCTCAGCCCCGTGAGTGCTAGATCACAAGCGTGCGCCACTACACACGGTATGTGATGCTGGAGAATCACACTCAGGGCCTTCAGTCCGCCGGGCAAGCGCTTTAACCACCGGGGCTACTACCTACGTCCCCCAGCCCTGAGTGTTAAACATTTTTACAGCGCCTGTAGTTTCACCTTTCACCACTATGTGGCAGGCTAGTACACCAATAAATAATGTGGAGACGGTGCGCCTGATAATAGTATTCTGGTACTGTTCTAGTTCGCCATAGAGATCCTGAAACATAGGGCCGCATGTTCTCAGCCGAGGAGTTCAGGCACAGAACGGTGCTGGGTGGATCTTGCAGTGGGCTGTGTGGCTGGATTTGTTCCTGCATTTGTAATTATGCATGTTACATAGCTAGCTAGTTTTTGCAAGCTGAGAAGTGACTATGTGCTTGAATATTTATTTATTTATTACTTAGTGTCGGGGATCAAGCTCAGGACCTTCACACTGAGTTATATCCCCACTGCATTTTTTTTTTCTCAATAGGCTGGGACTGAACTCACTGTGTAGCCCATGCTGGCCTTGAACTTAATGGCAATCCTCCTGCCTCAGCCTCCTGAGTGCTGGGGAAGCAGCCTTCCCTCCCCCGCCCCCTTTCCCAGCTGTACATAGCTGATTTGCCATGTGTCCAACATTCATTACAGTACTTGATGTGCTAATGTCTAGTGTTTGGAGGGATTACGGGCATCTGCCACTACACCTGGCTTGTGTGGTGCTGGAGAATTGAACCCAAGGACTTGAGCTTGCTAGGAAAGTGCTCTAACCACTGAGCTGTGCCCCCCAACCCTCGGTGCATTTCTTACTTTTGAATTTGAGACAGGGTCTTCCTAAATTGCTAAGTTGCCCAGGCTGGGCTCAAACTTGTGATCCTCCTGCCTCAGCCTCTCAGTGTGCTCAGATTACTGGCCTGTGTCACCAGGCACAGATTTGAGTATTGAATCTTATTTTTCAAAATTCACCATATCCCAATATCTGCCCTCTTAAATTGATAACATGAGGGTGGTAATTGGACTCCCTTGTCCACGTCTAACTTCCTCTTTCTGTCGACTTGGGTGTGTTTTTCAGTACTGGCCTTAGAACTACTGGCTTGAGCCTGCCCAGATGATAGTGTTACAACATATGAAGAAATACTTATAATCTAGTAACAGTGTTAAAATAAGTAGCAAGTAGGCATCACAACCACTCCCATAAACCCCCAGGGAAACAGCCTCTTCAGAAGTGTGACTGGGGAGAGACTGGCACGTGTCAGCAGATATTTCTGTTTGGGCAGCCAGGGTTAGGCTCCCACTGAGTATTCGCACCACCAGTCCCCAGGACCCGTTTCTGTTTTCACTCTCCAGACCTGCCCTTCTGCCACCATTGCACTAGCCACACTTAGTCCTTGAAATGACATGTAGTTTTTGTTGGTTTGTTTGTTGGTGCTGTAGATTGAACTCAGGGTCTTATGCGTGCTAGGCAAATGCCCTATCCCCAGCTGTAACCTGGGATGAGCAGTAATTGTAAACACATGCTGGGGCTGGCGGAATGGCACAGTGGTTAAAGTGCTTGCCTAGTAGCACAAAGCCCTGAGTTTGATTGCCGAGCACCACATAAAGCTGGGGATGGTGATGTATGCCAATAATCCTAGCACTCGTGTGGCTGAGGCAGCAGGACTGCCATGAGTCCGAGGCCAGCCTGGCCTACATAGTGAGTTCAGAGCCAGCCTGGGCTACAGAGTGACACTGTGACTCAAAAACAAACAAGCAAAAAACTGGCTAGATTTTTGAAGACTTGGTTGTTGGGGGGAAAAAAGTCAAATGTCTGAATAATTTTTAATTTTTATTACATTTTGAAATGATATTTTATTAAAATTAATTTAATTTTAATTATTTAATTTTTTGAAAAATGTGGGTATTAAGCCAAACCCCCATAGCACAGGCTGGTGAGCCCAGGACTCTGGAAGGCTGAGGCAGAAGGATCACAAGGTTAAGCTCAGCCTGGGCAATTTGGTGTGACTGTGTCTGTCTAAGTTACTCTTTTATCGCTGGAACACATTACCTGACATCCCCAATTTAAGAGAGGGAAGGTTTGCTTTATCTCACAGTTTCAGGAGGTCTCGGCCCACTCATGGGTGCCGACAATGGCAGGCAGGGCCTGGTGGAGAACAGCAGCTCCCAGCATCCCAAGGGGCAGAGTCGGGCCTGCAGGAAAGCTGGCCAGGAGCTTGTGTCCTTCCAGGCCACCCGCCTGTGATCTGCTCTGCCAGGTGCCTGTCCTCCCCACACA
>PVKB01001991.1:0-76891 GCA_004027205.1 Ctenodactylus gundi
GTGCACAAAATGCTCAACTTCATTGTAAACCTTAAATTTTGCACTTACACATATCAATAAAATGGGGGGGAAAAGAACTATGCTGCAATTTTGGATCATCTTAATAATTACTGAATCAATGAAATGTCAATGAATTTTTGCTTCACTTACAATAAA
Source organism: Ctenodactylus gundi (assembly GCA_004027205.1). Lineage (NCBI taxonomy): Eukaryota > Metazoa > Chordata > Mammalia > Rodentia > Ctenodactylidae > Ctenodactylus > Ctenodactylus gundi. The sequence continues at coordinate 157 of PVKB01001991.1, forward strand.
GATAACGAGGGGAAAGGTGATTACTTTCAGGAACTCACACAGTGGATCTCAAAGAGATTAGTTTGAAAGACAAAATGAGTCAGTTGTTAAGTTTGTGATGAAAAGCATAGATAAGAAATGCTAATTATAGTGCCATAATTTTGGTGAAAGAGAAGGAAATTACTAAGGAAATATACTCAAATTATAATTTTTAAAAAGGTTCATATTTCTTGTCAAAATGTATTGACTATCATAAAGAAAATTAGCAATGCTTAGAGGTTTTCAATTATTTTTAAAAATAATTCCTGACTGCTTTTTCCCTTTATTAAATTAATTCTTAGACAATGTTAACTAGATATATATATATTTCATATGCTTTGATTTGTTATTGCACTCAAAGACAAAATAGAAACTAAAATTGTGGAGTATATTAAAAGTCTGCAAGTATTGGCCACAATTTTGCTGATGGCCTACATAAATCCCGTCCTAGAATTTTTTCCAATGAAAACTACAGAAAATGTAGTTATCTTGTATAACTGTATAAACTCAAGAAAAATATATATGTCTAAATTTATTTTAAACTAGTTGGAAATTGTGAGAAACAATTGGAAGTAAAGCTTCAAGAAACATGTTAATGTCGGAAGTGATTGAATTCAACAGACATTTTACTGGACGCCTTCTATGTGTTAGATCCCTCACAGCACTCATTGAAATTTGACCAGTATTAGTGGCTAGTTATTGGGGAAACGGAAGTGGTAGAAAATAAGTTTTAAAAAAGCTTTATAATTCTATGTCAATTTTAATAACGTGCAACCTTTCAAGACACCAAAGAAGCACCCAATTGACTATGTTTGAGATTCTGTTCCCAACAGGCTGCAATAGAGACCACACAGAGAAAAGTAACCAGAATATATGGCATGGGTCTCCAGTTTTAGTATTGACCAGGTGAAGGTCATGGCTGACCTCTTCAAACTTCTAGTTAATCCCAGGGATGCAGTTCATTTAGTGAAAAAAATATGTATACTTCCAGGATTAACTAGCCCTATTTTCGTTGCCTCTTTCTCTTCCCCTCCGCAAGCGTGTTCTCTTAACCAAAAGTTTATTTCTAGTGATGAATCAGTCTTACAGGGCAATCTTCCCTGACATCTAACTGTGCTCTCACCAGAAATATTATGCCACTAACCTTGACTGCTACAAGTACTACCGCTATCACTACAACTATTTTTATAGAGGGAAAAGAGTAGGAGAAGAGGAGAATAATTTGTTGAACACAATCTCTGGATCCTAGCATCACGCAATTCAGCAGTATAAGGAACGATTTAGAAAGGTAGTCAAATGTCAAATCCCACATTCCAAGCCCCTCCCCCTTATTTCCTGTCTTTCAGCAACTGATAGTCTTTGATGATGCCCAGGCAAGTTGGCATACGAAGAAGCCAGCTGCCAGTCCTTGGTCCTCAGATCCAAATGCTCACCATTCTAGCCACTACAAATCTTTACTCCAAGCCACTGAATATCTAAGTAATCAATAGAATGATCTGTCCATCTCTTTGCCTCACATTTTTAACCAAATCAGAAATACAGACGCTAATCATTAATAAGAACCATATAAGTGGGATTCTATCTGACTTTCCTGAAGTCCTTTTCCTCCGAAAGTTTGGTTTAGGAATCTCGTTATCTTCTCATTCTGAAAACTGGGTCAGCCAAGCTGCACCTCATTCTGGAAGAATTGTATCAGTCAATCCGCGGCAATATTAGTAAATCAAACGCCAAAGAACCTCACTTTTAAAAGACAATTTTTTTTTCATTTTTTCTTCTAAAGCATGAAAAATTTGTGGTATAATTACTGAAAATTCTCAATCAAAAAGTGTCAAGTGAGGAAATTAAATGCAGTCTTTGATTTGATACATTTTCTCCCAAATTTATCAATATTGTTTGCACAGAACAAATTTGAAGAATGACTTTCCTTCTTGGGAATGCTTAAAAAACATCTTATGTCAGAAAGCTATAATTACATATAAATTAGGCTATGAAGCTATAATCATATATATTATAATTTAATAATATTAAATGATAAGAAATTAAGAAAACTCAAAGAAATAGCATCCTCAAAATTTTTTCAGGAGGATGAGTATAAATGAAAGGAGTAATAGACATAAAATTAAGGAAGTGATGCCGCCTTCACTAAACTACAGAGTACTTGAGTGAACCACAAAAAAAATCATTCAAGTTCAAAGTTTTGAAAATATTGTCAAATCCCAGCCAAACTTACACATCTGTAAGATCACTAGATTGTACTGGCTGGTAGTATCTTTAAGAATTAATCACTATCCCAGGCATAACGTCACAAGCCTGTAAGCACAGTCATATGGAAAGTTGGGGCAAGAGGATCAATTGAGCCTAAATAACTCAGAGAGACCTTGTCTTTATATCTAGCACTGGTGACCATTAGTAATTGAAAACTTTCTCATTATTAATAACTGCAGATGCCGATTTTAAAGTTAAATTGTATCACCCCAAGTCTACTTGTCTAAATAGCTGTAACGAAGGAATTACTAATTCACTGGGCGAAGTAATGAAGATGTTGAAAAGGACTATTGGATCTCTGTATCTCACGACTTCATGGGGGAGCTATCTATACACAGTATAGCAAAATGTGCTCTGGCTGACCTACGAAACTGTAGTTTTTCTATGCTGACACTATATTTGTGAAACATTCCTGGGAAGCCAGGAAGAGCCAGCAAAGACTATCTCATGTGCAGTATTTGAAGGAAGCTACACATAAATGATCTACAGTTCACTACAATTACAAAGAACTTATTTTCAATGTGAGCTACTATAACTTATGCCAGAAGTTTCTGTGTAATAAGTATATATACGGAGGAAAAGGATTGCCGTGAGTGTGAGGCCAGCCTGGGCTATATAGTGGGTTTAGGACCAGCCTGGACTACAGGGTGATACCCTGTTTCAAAAAAAAGTGTATATTTGTCTCAGGATAGCAATATTCTGAATAAGATAGAACAAAGATATATAATAATAATGTGGCTTCTCTTGACTTTATTTCCCTGTGATATTTACCCACAATTTTCAGTTCCAAAATCAATGTAAAATTTAGGGGACCTAGACAATGCATTTTGTATTGGAGTTCACAAGAGTTTAAAAGTTTTAATAATATTGATTGTGACTATGACTAGGCAGTAACTCGAGTCAGTATGACATCATTATCAATCAAAAGTTGTTCTTGAAATAAAATTCATTTTGGCAAGCCTTGAAAAAGTTGGCAGTCGTGTTAAGACACTGGCATCAATTTTTCTGTGGGTTTATTAGTAATGAGTGTTTATTTTGTAAAATATACATTGATTCCTGGCAAAAGCCTATCTCTCTTTCTTTTTCTCGTTCTCTCATTCCCCCTCCCCTTTTTTTCCTTCACACCCTCTCTCTTTCTTAAATACGTTCTCACTATATTGTCCAGACCCGTCTCAAACTTGTGAGGCCAAGGGACTGACTTTTCAATCAGTTTTAAAGCAATAATATTAATGCTACTCATGGACTATGCTTTAAAAATCAATAAAAATAAAATGCTTAGTAGCAAATTTAACCAAGGAAGAAAAGAACTCTTCGATGAATATTAAAAAACACTGAAGAAAGAAATTTAAGAATACATGCTCAAAAAATAATGAAATGACCTCTTACATTCACAAGTTGGATGAATTAATGTTGTCACCTGCTTACACTACTCAAGGCACATTACAGATACAGTGCAATTCCACTCAAAACACCTATGAGCATTCAATGTAGAACTGGAAAAAAATCCTGAAATTTGAATGGAAGCACAAGGGAAATTGAATAGCTGAAGAAATCTTGAACAAAATTAGCAAGGCTAGAAGTGTCACAATATGGATTTCAGGACACACTAGAGAGCCACAGTGACCAAAACATTATGGCATAGACAGGATAACAGATACACAGGACAATGGAATAGAATAGAGATCTGAGAAATAAACATGTGCATGTAGAATCAACTGATTCTTGAAATATATATATATATATATATATATATATATATATATATATATATATATACACACTGACCAAAGAGCAACCTCTTTAACAAATGGTGCTTGGAAAACTGGATTCTATGCAAAAGATTAAAATTTGGCTCCTATCTCTTACTCTACACAAAAACAAGGCAAAATGGGCCAAAGATCTAAATGCTAGACCTGGAGCTATGAAACTTCAAGAAGAAAACACAGAAGAAACACCTGAAAACACTGGTATGCGCAGTTACTTTTTAAGATATGACCCCAAAATCACAGGAAGCAAAAGCAAAAATGGACAAATGAGATTACAAAACTAAAAAGCTTCTGCACAGTAAAGGAAATAGTCAACAAAGAGAAGAGAGTGCCTCAGGATGGACAGAAAGTACTAATTGCTCTTTTGACAAAGACCTGATACACAGAATACATAAGGAATCTTACAAACATAAAAACAATAAAAAGTAATTTAGTTTTAAAAGAGTGATCTGAAGACACTTCTGGAATGGAGAAATACATGCAAAAACTGCTTATACCATTAGCCAATAGGAAAGTACAAACAGAAACTACAATGAGGTATCATCTCATGTTAATGAGAAGGGTTATTATCAAAATAATAATAATAACTGGTGAGGGGAAAAAAGCCTTACAAACTTCTGGTACTAATGTAAATTAGCACAGCTATTATGTAGAACAATATAGGAAGCTCCTCAAAAAAACAACAACAACTAAAAATAGGTCTACCAGATGATCCAGTTATTCCACTTCTGAGGATCTACTCAAGGGGAATTGAATCCACCTGCCGAAGAGAGAGCTGCGCACTCACGTTTGTTGTGTCAGCATTTACAATAGCTGAAATCAATCTAGGCTAATCAATAAATGGATAAAGAAATATATAAGATTACATATACATATGTATTATTCAGCCATGAACAATAAAATCCTGTCATTTGTACCAAAATGAACGCCCCCAGAGGACACTAAATGAAATAAATCAGACACAGAAAGACAGCACTGCATGTTCTCACTCATATATGGAAATTTTAAAAAATCTATCTGAGTATAGAGTAGTGATGACTACAGATTGGGACAGGCGGGAGGGGAAGGGGAACAAGAGGAGGTTGGATCTGATCAAGGCACACTGTTTGCACGTATAAAAGTACCACACTGAACCCCATTCATATATCTGGTTAATACATGTCAATCAAAATAAAATGAAATTACTTTTAACTGTGTGCGTATGTATATATGTATATTTTTATAGTTTTAAGTTAAATATGCTTGATTTTTGCTTCTGGTTCTTTATCATTTATTATTAGTCTTGAGAGCTTTATTTCCAACTTCCAGTAGACATTTTATAATTTACTTTATCAGCGACTTATAAATGAACACCTAGCTTACTTTCCCCTCCTCCTCTTCCTCCTTCTCCTCCTTCTGCTCTAGTTTCTCGCTATTACAATCTATAGCACACGCTTTGCTTTAGTAATGAGTTTTGCTGAAAGTAAAGTAGGTTAAATTGCACACATGAAGTGTATCAGTGTTCCATTACCTGTGCATTGCCAAACATGAGAAACTTGCCATGGCTCTTGTAATTTCTAATGTTAAGCATTTTGAGCTAAACAGTAAGAAAATAGAATCATGACTATGAAAAAATAGTATGGTAGACTTGTTAAACTTTATTCTGTGAATATATTACCTCACATAATTGGGATAGGTCTCAGAATAGCTACATTATTTGCAAGGAGAGTAATGTATACAGAGTTTGTCTGTATGTAGGCATATTGAACCCCCATAAAAACACTTGGTTATTTTCTAGACAAAAGGATTTCAAATCAGAGACCAAAAAAAAATGATTTAGTTATGAAAATGTGCCTGGTATTTGGCAGTCTTTTAAACAAATGGACATAAATCTTCACTAGAATCATGATTTGATGTATGATGACCTATATTATTGTCTTTGTAGTCAAATGATAATTGAGTTATTACTGTTGACCAAAAATTTCTACAAGATGTAACAATATTTCAAATATTTTTCTGTTTGAGATCACCAGTATGCTAAGCATCAATAGATTAATAGCTCTCACTCTAGCAGTTTTTAGCTGAATAGGTTATCACTGAATAATTTCATTGCATAATTAATAAAATAAGTATTCAGCTAGATATGAGAATATTATGAACTAAAAAGAATTTGCTAACATTTCTTCATCAAATTCATTTCTTTAGAATGAAAATTTCAATATAAAAGTGTAAAGTGAAAGAAAATTTTTAAGAAACACTAAAATTGAATGACTACTAGTATAATCATTACATTGAGTAAAGTTAACAGAAAGCAAAACTGAAAAAAATTTAAAGTTACCTGTCATTTTAGCACAACCATTTATTTTTTAATATTAAAAAATAAATGAAAGGTTCTCTGATGCTTTTTACTACTCATTTTATTATTTCCTGTCATTATGTGTGTGTATATACGTACATATAATAGAATGTTTTCTCTTCAAATTGAAATTAATGAAAAATAATTTTATAAGGTAAACAAAATTTAAATACATAGTTGAGGACTAGGTCTCTGCTATGGATTGACTACGTTCCCTAAAAACTCATATGTTGAAATCCTTACCTCAATATGATGTTATGGATAGGATATGGGGAGTTAACTAAGTCATGTGAAAATGCAACAAAAAGAACACAACTTAAAACTGGCAAGAGGGGCTTTCTTCAGTCCATGGTATTTTGCCAGAGCATCCTCCCAACCTAATCTCCAGTGTAAAGCCATGTATCCCAGTTTACCATGAAGAATTCTGGATCACACCCAATGTTGGTGCCTAATAGAAACATGTTCCCCTATTTTCATTCTCAAAATAGTCCACATTTATGAACTTAGTTGGTTCCCTTTTGTAGAGAACACAAGAATTTCAGATACAATCATTGTCACATTTGCCACTGTTGTAATGTTTGACCTGAAAGAAGAAACGATTAAGAAATATCTAACCAGCCTGGGGTAGAGAGCAAGACTCTGTCTCAAAAAAAAAAAAAAAAAAAAAAAAATCTGGAGCATTCGACTGAACCTATGTCAATTTTTAGGTAAATAACAGAAACCAACTAGGAACACTACTTTAATTTCACTCATATTGACACATATCTCATATTTTTAAAGACTCAAGTCATTAAAGTCACAGTATTCATCAAAAATTATGGAAAATATTAGCCTTTTGTTAAGATTTTTAAAAATCTTTCCTTTTGAACTTACACCTAAATAATGTGACAATTTTTTTTAGAAACTAGACAAGGTCTTTCCTGCTGTAGCATGTAAGAATATCAACAGCCTTGTGTTTGAATTTTTCATTTAACAAAAATTGAGAATTACTATGTACCAGTTACTGTGCTGAGTATTCTTTGAGGTTAGTGGTAAGAGATGTGGTATAATAACAAGAAATGCAAAATGAAATATAGAAAGTTAAATATGTCATATATGGCATAAACTCCATTAAAGTGACATTGGATGAAACCAAAGTTGGTGAGGGATATCATCAAAATATTTAAAGAGGCTGGGCTCAGAGTGGGGTTCGGTTGAAAAGTGTTTGCCTAAAGCCTTGGGTTCTAGCCCCAGTGTTGCCAAAAAAAAAATCTTGCAAGAGGAAAAACAGATGAAATATTTCCATGCATGCTGTATTAGGAGCTTCGTGAGTAATGTTTCGAGAGTTTCAACTGCCAGCTGACTTGCCTCCTCTCTCCTCCACTTGTCTTTATCTGATGCAGACATACTTAACCAAGAGGATGATTTAAGATTAGGAGTTCTCAGGGTTCAGATTTTTATCTCCAGAAATCCCATAATAAAGCCTTGAAAGACCAGGTTTTCTTTCTTTCCTTCCTTTTTTCTTCTTTCTTTTTAAGAGCTGGGCCTTAGGAAAAGAAGAGTGGGTCACGACGCCCAAAAGACTAACAGCCTGGCAGTGTCATCCTGTAGAAATTGCACCATGACCCTCAGAATGTGGGGCAATGAATGATGCTTCAGACAACTAATTTTTCCAAAAGCATAAAAAAATTTTCAGGTAGGGGAGGTGGGAGGGAGGGGAGGGCAGGTGGAGGGACAGGAGGAGAGTGGGAAAGCCCTTGTCACCTTGACAAGATACATATGTGCATGAAAGGCTCAACTCCATTGTAAACCTTAAATTTTGCACATATACATATCAATTAAATGGGGGAAAAAGAATATTAAAAAAATCCTTTGAACTGTAAAGATAGGAATATACAAAGAAAGATGGAAACCCTGAAATATGAAGTCCCAGGTGTGCGGGTGGGAGGAAAATAGTAACTCCTAACATGCTCAAAGAATCACAAAGAACTAGTATCTCACTTCCCAGAAAGCAACTGGCAGAGACTGCAAGACTTTTAGAGGAGCTTCACGTGCAACATAGGGAAGAACGGAGCACCGGGGCTACAAGGTCCTGGGACGTGCCACAGTCCGGGTCCAGCATGAGTGCATGAGAGGTCTGGGAAGAATCAGTCAACCAGATCAAACTATATGCAATTTTTTCAGTTTGTTTTGGTTTGGTTTTTGGTACTGGAGATTGAACAAAAGTTTTACTAACTGAGCTACATTCCCAGACTTATTTATTTTTATTTTGAGACACTGAATTAAATTTGCGATGCTCCTGCCCCAGCCTCCCAGGGTGCTCAGATTACAGATTACTGGATGCCTAACTTAAACTGTATGAATTGGACAAAGGTAACCTGTGAGGAAATATGGCTCCGTTATACATACTGAAGGTTATGGAACACCCTGAACCACAGATGTGTGGAACACAACAAAACTGTCTAATGAGGAAAAGAAAAGCTACATGCAAAATACCTTAAAGCTAAAGCCAGAATGTCGCAATAGATACAACAACCTTTACCATTCACCCTGCTCTGGGCCAAAATTAAATTCTTTTCTGACAGAAAAAAAGAAAAGATACAAAAAAAAGAGAAAAAGGAAGGAAGGAAGGAAGAAAGGAAGGAAAAGAGACAAATTCACTAGAATATCTGCTGACTTCTAGCTAAGTAAAGAGATGACATTTTCCAACAATAGCTAGAATGGAGATATAAATTTATAAAGAAATAATTTCTGATATTTTTGCACATCCAAGGATTACACTATGAAATTTGTAACCCTCTGCAATGGCATGGTCATCTGATTCTCTGTCTCCACTAAGACAGAATAAAAAGAGAAACATATGCTGATTTTCTGATCATTTAATATTTTCAGTAATCTATATTCCTCTGCTCTAATATAAAAATGTAACTGGGCCCAATAGCAACTCCCAGCAGTCTGGGAGTTGAGGCAGGAGGATCATGAGTTCAGGCTCAGCCTAGGTAACTTAGCAACTTAGTAAGACCCTGTCTCAAAATCACAAATAAAAATGAGCTGAAAATGTAGCTCAGTGCGAAGGCCCTGGGCTCAACTTGTAGTACCACAGAAGGGAGAAAAATTGCAACAATAAACAAAAAACATGTGAGTTGGTTATATTGAAAATTCTGGGTATCTTTCCAAAAGAATTAAAAATACCATAAACAAGTAAGCATGTATACTCATGTTTATAGCAGCACAACTAATAATAGCTAAATCATGTAAGATGTCAAAATATCCATCAACAGACCAATGAATACAAAAGTGATTATATATATATATATATATATATATATATATATATATATATATATTGATTATTACTATGCCATAAAGATAGATTTGAGTCATTTGTGGTAAATGGATACAACTTGAGACTTTTATGCCTAGTGAAGTGAATCAGACTCAGAACGTTAAATATCACATGGTTTCTCCAATATGAGAAACCCAGAGCATAAATAATACAGTCAAATGGACAAGATGTTGGGAGTCAGGGGGGGATGAGGGAGGAGGAGGGTGAAATGGGGGGAGCTGTGAAGTTGACACATACGTGCACAAAATTCTCAAGTTCAATGTAATCATTGTATACTGCACATACATATGAATAAAGAATGGGGCAAAAAGAAAAGTTATTTGCTACTTTATTCCTTACAGAATATTCATATATAAAAAATGTTCAAATAGAAACACAAATCACAATATTTCTAGACAGCACTTTCCTAATGGCATGAAATATAAACTATTGGGAATAGGCAAAACAGTTTTAAGTGGGACAAAAGTATACATTTTTATCTTCATATGCACTTAAAATGTATTAGTTGCACCAAAAATCATCATCTTATGAGCAAAACTAAAGCAAGTACTTCAAGTTAGTGATGTAACTCAACCTAAAGTATAATATTAATTAATAAAACATGCAAATAATGCAAAAACAGAGAAGGTGGAATACACCAGACTGAAGTTTGTAAAATACTGTCCTAAGGCAATGGGTTGAATGTACAATTTGAAAAATAAATGTTTTTAATTCTTTTTTTTTGATCCAGGTCCAGTGGTGCAGCCATGTCTTTTCTGACTTATTTCTTTACCACAGATGTGTCGTGTGCCACTGTGCTCTGCCTATGTGATACTGAGCAATCAAACCCAGGGCCTTGCACTTGCCAGGTAAGCACACTTAACTGCTAAGATACTCCTCTAATCCCTGAATGTGCAATTTGAAAAAGAAAGAAGATATGGACCCAAGGACTAGCAGTGAACTAGAGCTTAGAAGACTTGCATCACCATGTGGCTCCGTGATTGTGTGCCCAAAATATCTTATGCTGGTCAACTTACTGGTCTTCAGTTTATAGATCTACAAACCCTATCCTCGATACTCTATTATTTGGGTAATAATCTTTAATATACTTTATAAATACCAATCTTATTTCAGCAATGTCATCTTCAATAAGTAATGAACATTTTCTATGGCCAAACAGTATTCTAGGGGCACAGAATGCATTAATGAACAAAAAGATGAAACTTAATGCCTTCATGGAGCTTACAATTTGAATCACAATCTGTGAGGTGTCATTCCCATTTTGCATGGGAGAACTGTTAGGGTCAGGGCTGTAGGCAACTGTCCTACTTAAGTTGGTAGGAAGCAGAGTTAGAATTCAGACTCAAAACTTCTGACTCACAGATCGTGTTCTTTCTATATTACATACATCATGGAGGACATAATTCAGCAGGAAAAAGATTTGGAAAAAATACAAGCTGCTGCTGACTGAGATGGCTATTAGATAATGTTGTCATATGCTTTTATTTGGGGTCTTTGATGGTGTTGATCACTGTTTTTTCAAAGACATGAAAACCCCAATGGCACTAAATAAGGAATAGGTCTTAAGAAACAGATGGCTCAGCAGATGGTAGATTGCTCCTTTTCTTCTCGGCGCCTCCTGCTGAAGGAATGTGATGTGCAGGATGGTTAGGTATATTTGACTTCTTGGGTCTTAACTAGTAGATATTTCTGGAACAGATGCTGCTTCCTTATCCTGAGCACAACACATTTCCAAGTACAATCTGTAGCATTTCCTTTTCTGTCACTCTTCTCATGCTGTGTCCAGTTTTATCAACTCTAACTAGAATATTCTACATTGAAATATGACTTAATATACGTCAAGAATTTCAGAACAAGCAAATCAAACAAGTTACTGGAAGACCTCAATTTATTACAATAAGATATATGGCAATCATAAGTTTGGGCACGTCAGTATTACACCACATACATCCTCCAAGCAATAGAATTTACTGGGGACACCAATGTGCAATTAGTTACATTTATGTAGTATGATTTTTAAACCCAAAAGTGTGGGTTCACATTCGTACTTAATTTAATCTAGCTTACATATATTCAGCCAGCTCTGGTTGAGGCTTTTGGGACATTTAGGAATGTCATGGACTTGGTCTTTGGAGAAGTTCAGCTTCTTTTAACCACTAAAAAACAAGGTCAAAAGAAATACAGTGTAGCAGAAGTTGAGATAAAGTACTGTGATAGCTCAGATTCAGATAAACTCTATTTAAAATGATCTAGGGAAGTGTTTTTGAGAATCACTAATTCCATGTTCAATTTTAAGTGACTACTTGTCAGTCACTAAAACCAGAATGGTTACTTAGCAGCACAAGGAAGCATACTAAAGGTCATGTCTCTTTCAGAGATTTTATAAATTGTTGTAACTTTGAGCTTTATAGTCAGATTAGTAGGAGATGATTTATAAAGCACTAAAAGTTTAACTAAATGTAAATTTCTAGGCTCCAAGCATATAAACAAAGCAAATTGATGATGATAATTTAGACAAAATGCACATATTAAGAACAAAGGCACAATTCTAACAAGGAAGTCCTAAATAAGAAATGATAAAAATATTAAACATAAAAATGTATGATTATGATTTATATTTGATTACATCTTGATTTTTCACTATTTTGATAGAAGGATGATCAAAATTATATGATTCTACTAAATTAAAAAGAGCACAAAGAGGGAAAATAATTCTTTCTGTAATCAACTTTAAGTAGAAAACGAAGTCCTGTGACTATAGGGCCGATAAAGTGGAGCTAGGTAAAGCAGTGCAAAGGCAAATTACATCATTAATCTGCAGACGACTGAAACAATATTCCTCAGTGACTTATTTTTCTGTGTAATTTAGTATCACTAAGAGTATTTTTTCTATACAGATACAAAAAAGACTTTCAGACATTGGATTCATTTTCCTCCATACTATTAACTATTAGCACTTTTTAGATGCAGAATATCTCATACAAAGGATTTTAGTTATCATTCTCATTAGTAACAGCCATCTCTTCTACTATAATAATTCTACCAATTGGTGAGTCAGCATAAAAGTTTTCACTGTGAAATTAGTGTTGGTGAAAGGTCCGCCCTGTAGTAGTCCTGTGCAAGAGTTTGTTGGGCTGTGGGAACCTGATAGCTGTTGCCATCTCAGTGCTCAGTCTTTAGCAATGAGGGACCTTCTTTCACACTAGGCAATCCCATTTGTTTTTGAAATGGCTTTAAATATTAGGAGTTGTTTATTGCACTGAGATCTATCTCCTTAGAACTTTTATGTAAATCATGCCTTAAGAATCACAAAGCTTTGGGAAAATTAATACATAAGGTCACTGAAGAAGTTAACATGATAGGGCCAAACACCCAATCCCATAGCCTACCAATGACAAATTTGTTTTTGCTTCACACCATTTTACACACGCAGAAAAAATTTTAGGCAGAAATATGTTCAATAATGGAAAAGAAATACTGACCAAGAAAAGAAAGATTAAAAAAGATAAACGCAATCACATACCAAAACAAAGGCAACAATGTCAGATGACAGTAATGCTCATTTGCTTGATGATGCCTTTGAAGCTAGACACGGTGGCTGACATCTGTAATTCCAGGACTCAGGAGGTTGAGAGAGAAAAATTTAGACTGATGTCAGCCTGGGGAACTCGTCAAGTTTATATCTGAAATCTCCCATCACTCTCCACAAAAAGATACAGTACACCATGTATATTGGCCTAATAAAAAAGAAAATGGCACATTTGTCTCAGGTAATATTGTGCAAAAATTTTTTTCATTCATTGTTTACATAAAAGTATGTAATAATATAGAGGCTTTGACAGAGTAGAATACGCCATGGGTGGAGAGCTCCATTCAGCCAGACTAACGGCATATTGCACACAAGAATTCATTTCCACTTCTCCCAGAATTCCACTACAGAGGCAGAAAAGTCACTTTAGAGTCAGAAAACCGAAAGGACAAAGAATGTGTGAGAGAAGATTAGCAGAAACGAGATGATAAAATTTTGAATTTGGAAAGTAATCAATTTAACAGAAGAAAAATGCCTTAGGGAGCCAAAATGTCCACTGACTTCCACTGCAACAGCCCAGAAAACCTTAGACGCTAAAGCTAGTGACGGAGGCGAACTACGGGTGAGACTGAAAACGCTGAGGACCAGTGGGACCTATACATACAGACACATATAGATGTACGTATTCATTGCTTTTATTTTTAAACACGAAGGATAAACCAAAACATGAGAAAAAGATGAAAACGTCCTCAAAGTTCTGAAGAAAGAATATTCCTTATCTAGAATTTATGCCTAGAAAGTACTAAGAGTGAAGTATATGCTCAGACATATAAAGCTTCATAATTTTTACTTCTATTAAGTCTTTCTCAGAAAAGTGCAGAAGTTTGAGTTCCACTAAAACGAGAAAGCTAGAAATAAAAAAGCATAGAATTTAGGAAAAAGAGGATCTAAGTAAAGAAAAGAGTGATGATAACCCCACGATGACTAAGGGCAGGAAGCCCCACGAAGCCAGCTGAGGAGCAAGAATTAGCTGAGCGGCAGTTTACGTAATGACAAGTACCCTAACACCTGACCAAATAAAAGGTCTTCACAACAACAAAATATTTTACCACAAAAGAAATACTTATGGTCATAGTATACTGACGAGCTGGCCTAGAAATAATATGTGTATAATCATCATAATGCAGACAGTCATTTCCTTGAGAGAAGCTTGTGACATAATATGAGAAAAAACAAAGTGTATATAAGTGTGTATGTAAGTGGGGGATGGGATGAGGGGTCATTCTGGAGCAAGAGAGGATGTTCTCACCTTCTATAATTTGAAGTCCATAAATCTGGAATATTCGTAGTTTTAAAAAGTTTATTTTTACAAATACAAAGGTAATTCCAAAAGAAATAGCTTAAACAGTCAAGAAAACAGTTATTGAGGAACTGGAAAGAATAAAGGAAGGAACCATTTATAAATCTTGCAAACTATTTGACGAAATATTATTAAAATAAATATTAGTTAGTAAAGTTTAAATGTATCTCAGTGTGGTGGTGTATGCCTGTCGTTCTGGCTACCGGGAAGGCCAAGCCAGGAGGATTGCAAGTTCTAGGCCAGCCTCAATAACATATTAAGAATCCGTCTCAGTATAAAAACAAAAACCCGTGAATGTAGCTTACTAGTGGAGTGCTTGCCTGGCATGCTTGAGGCTTTGGAATCAATCATCTTCTCTCTCTGTCTCTCTCTCTCTCTCTCTCTCTCTCTCTCTCTCACACACACACACACACACACACACACACACAATGAATGTAAAGATGACCTCTAAATACATTACATAGAACCCACAAAATCAAAGCAGTAAATGCACATAAATGCTCCTAAGATTTGTACAAGTAAAATAACCCTTACTTGAAACACTTGGGAGCAGAAGTGTTTCAGATCTTGGTCCGTTCAGATTTTGGGATATTTGCCCATCTATAATTAGAAATCTTGAAGACAGAGTCCAAGTCTAGACATGAAATGCATTTGTGTTTCATTTACACCTTATACTCATTGCCTGAAGATAATTTTGTACAATATTCCTATGGTGCCTGAGAGTTGACTGCAACGTGTCACATGAGGTCAAGTGTGAATTTTCAATTTGTGGGGTCATGTTAATGTTCAAAAACTTTCAGATTTTGGACCATATTGGATTTCAGCTTCTGCAATTAAGAAGCTAAACCTGTATTTAGATTTTTTTATTAGAGTTTTCTAGGTTATTCAAACTGCTTTGATGGACATATGTTACTAAAATAATGAAAAGCTAGATAGAAAGGGATCCAACTTGGGCTTAACTTGTTCTTTAAATCTCTGATGTTTCCAAATAGTTAATACGTGTTTCCTATATCACACACACACACATGCATGCATGTACACACACACACACACATACACACACAAATTGTTGCTAAATGCATTACTCTGGTCGTAGAAAACATATTCCCTCTAGATCATATCCAACACACAAACACACACACACAGAAACACACCTTAGACAACTGAAACAATTATTATCTCTATCTTGTTCATCTTCATTCTTTATGTCCCTTTGAAGGTCACAAATAATTTTTGAATGTGTGGTTATTCTCACAAGATGATTATTAGTGATTGACTTAAGACTAAAATTAAGTTTACTTAAGACAAAAGCTGAACTGAGGATAGCTAGTAACTTCTTGCTAATATTTGTATAGTACTCTGGAGAGTAGGCTTTCCTTTCTGAACATTATTTTTACTAGAGAGGTAAAAACTAGAAAGTGAATATTCATGTATTTTTCTCAATGATTAAACAGTTGAATTTCTGCAAGATTTAAATTCTTTCACTTCAAATTCAATTCTTTATTAATAGTGTGTTTGTAGAGAATGAAAATCTCATTTAAGACTTTTTACAAAATAAATAACTTAAAATATCAAATACACAGTATTGTTTTTCAGTGCATCATCTTATTTCTTCTTCTCCAACTAGCTGAGCTCAGATTCTTATAAATGCACAACTGGACTGCTGAAATCACCCTTCATCTGGTGTAATGGGCACTAAAACTTCCCTCTCCAAACAGTTGACTGGACTTGGAAACCTAGTCCAAACAGCACTGTGCTTTCCTGTCCCCCCGTTTTTGTTAAAATGTGTGGCACTATCTTCCTCACTCCATCACCCCTAACTGAAAATACTGTCTTTCACCTCCATGAAACATATTTCCTATCACCTGGCATTATAGCCACTCTTTTGCTGTCTTCCTTCTAAAACATCTTTGGGAACTGTTACATTCCAAATCAATCCACTTACACATGTGTTTGGATCACCCCAAACCTCTCGTGTGTTCTTTAATCATAGCAGGGACATATAAAAGTTGAATTAAATTGTAACTCTAAAGATACAAAGTTGGATAATATAAAGATTATCTGATCAGACCAAAATCAGAACTTATAAGAAAATTCCTGCCTCGGTAGCTATTATAACTGTTTTTTGATCAAAAATTCTATTTTTAAATATATTTATCTTGAATAAATTTGGCAATTGCTTAAATTTCAAAACCTACTTGTTACTTAATTTAGAGAGATTGTGAGTTCTCGTGGTCTAATTTATCTTATTCTCTTTGGCTCATTTTTCTCTCCATGCAAACCTTTTTCTTTTATATTTAGATGAAACAAAATTACTGTCCACTGAGGGGAATAATGCCTGATGTAAAGGACAAGTCAATACGAGGCTGGCTGCAGAACGCCACAGTTTCACTCCATTTCCATTTAATAAGTCATGTAAATAGGGAGAGAAATAAAATTTCAAAATTTGAGTTATTTTCGTGTAACTGACCAGAACTCTATCACTGATATACTGAAGAAAAAAACACACACACACAGTTTAAAATCAAGAAAGCCAGTAATAATCCCATAATCTAGTTTTTTTGGGAGATCGCTGCTATCGTTGTGTGTGTGTGTGTGTGTGTGTGTGTGTGTGTACATGTGGTACTGAGGGTGAAACCCAGGGCTTTCACACTAAGCTATATCCTTATCCTATTTTTTTATTTTTGATTTTGAGACAGAGTCTCACTAAATTGGCCTGACTGTGGTCAAAGTAGCAATTCTCCTGCCTCAGTCCCAAAGAGTACAGGGATTACTGGTCTGCAGCCCTTATCTCATCATTATAATCTAATTTTTACAAGGTGATGCTGTTAAGGCTCCAGGAAAAACACTCTGTTTCCCTTCAACAAATTGCTACAATATATTTAATGTGGTAGATATATTCCACTAAACATTTTGCACAAATGTTTCAAAATACAATATAATGAGAAATTTTTCTCTAAAGAGTTTAGAGTATAATTAAATTGTAGTCATTTATTTCCTCAAATAACAAATTATAATATTTACAGCAGTTTTCCAGATGGTTGGAATAATACAGAATACTTACAGGTCACTTGGGAAGCTGAGGCCAGAGGATTGTTTTGTGTTCAAGACAGAGTTGAAGTCTTAATCAAGAAGCTGAAATCCAAAGAATGGTCCAGGAGGCTGAAAACTCAATCAGGATTCCTGTTACAATCTTGAGACAGAAATCTTTCAGTTTTTGCTCCAAAATTTCAACTGTTTGATGCCATACATATTATGACCAACTGATTGTAAACATTAATCCAATCTACAAAATACCTTCACAATACTAGTGTTTAACAAACAACTGAGTACCATATCCTAGCCAAGTTGACCTATAAAATTGGTCATCAGAGTATACAGGGAGCTGAAGAAAAGTAAGCCAACCAGAATGAAGGATCCTATTGAAAAGTGGGAAAAAGAAATGAAAGGCACTTCACTCACGAAGAAGTACAAATGGCCAATAGATACACGAAAAGATGTTCAACATCTCTAGCCATAAGATAAATGCAAATCAAAACAACGCTAAGCTATCATATCACTCCAGAGAGAATGGCCTATATCAACAAGTAAAATAGTAATCAGTGCTGGCATGGCCGTGGGGAGAAAGGAACCCTCCTACACTGCTGGTAGGAATATAAATTCGTACAACCACTTTGGAAAGCAGTATGGAGAGCTCTCAAAAGACTAGAAATAAATATCCCCTTTGAACCAATGACACCCCTCCTGGGAACATACTCAAAAGAGGCCAAAACAACACAACACATAACAGAGATATATGTATATACCCAGGTTCACAGCAGCACAACTAACAACAGCTGAAATATGGAAGTCACCAAAATACCCATCCACAGACCAATGGATACACAAACTGTGGTATTTATACACAATGGAATACTGTGCATCTATAAAGTCCAACAGTGTGGAGGCTTTTGTAGGCAAATGAAAGAAACTTGAGAGCATATCATGCTTAGTGAAGTGAGTCAGAAGCAGAAGGTGAAACATCGAATGGTCTCTCTGAGATGAGAGTCCCAGATCACAACTCTTATGGAACTTAAAATGAAGAACAAAGTGAAACGGGGGGTAGGGCAGGGAGAAAGGGAGGGAGGGGTTGGTAGGGGAGGGACAAAAGGAGAGTGGGAAAGTCCTTGTCACCTTGACAAGATACGTATGTGCACAAAATGCTCAACTTAATTGTAAACCTTAAATTTTACGCTTATATGTATCAATAAAATGGGGAAAACATTAGTCATTACACACTCAATCAACAAATACTTATTAGGCACTTCTTGATGTCCATCATATTATCATGAGGAGGACCAACAAGAAACAGAGTGAAAAGCGCTAAGCTCCAATATTAGTAAGGAGACCTCATACAGGACATCAAATTTAGCTACAGTGGCTGCAGATATTACTAGGGGAAAGTCCCTAACTGGAACAAACTTAGAGCAAGAGTTACCGAGCTTCACAAGAGGGAGAAGGGGAGCAAAGACAAATACAAAAATGATCTTCAGAAAAAACAAACATGCAGGTGGATTTGGTTCATCTGTGGCAAAGAGTGCAGGTACCACCAAGGCAGAGAGCCGAGCTGAACACACGAGTGATCGGATATGAGAACACACCAGACTTTATGTGCCGAACGTGAGCACCTGAACCATATCCTGAAGGGTGTGAGAATTCATCTAAAAGCCATGTCACGGTCAAATCGGCATATGGGAAAGACGCTGGAGAGCAGGACTAAGACCACAGCCCTGGAAGGACCAGGGTGCGGAGTAGCACAAAGCAGATACACGCTTGGAAGGTGACAGAAAACAGCTGAAACATGTGAAGATGAATAACAGTGAGATGAAAAAGAAAGAAGATTTTGAGGATAGAGTAGAATTCAGTAACTGCTGTGAGCCAAGATGGATAGAAGTGTTATGCGGCAGCTTCCGGTTTGCGCTCTGGATAATTAAAAGCATGATGGCGTCCTCACACAGTTCTTGGGGTGGGGGGGGAAGGGAAGGGGTGGCATAGAAGAAACAATGAAGAGCAAGAGGAAGAAGAAGCACACCATCTCTCCGCAGCTACCATGACACCCTTCGTATCAGTAGGAGATGGTGAAGACAATTTCACAGACTTTCCCTAATCTTTTAAAGTCCTCTACGCATGGCTAAACCAAGCTTTGTGTGGAATACAACTGGCTGCCTGAAAACAAAAGTAAAACCTCAAATTTTGTACTTCAGAATTTACTTAAAAAAAGGAACTCTGCTAAATTTATTTTTGTCACCTTAAGAAACATCCCCAAAATATGAAATGGGTTACTCAACAAATAGGACAATAATGCTTAATCTTCCCAGAACATAAAAACAAAATTTCCTCAGACAAAAAAATAAAAACAGCACTAATACAGTGTATCAGAAATACATAAACTTTTCAAGACACAGAACATCAACTATACCCACAAATTTAAAATGTGTTCATTCAGGCCTGTTAGAGATAGGATAAGGAAATACAGTAGTGTTGCAGAAGTAAACACAGAAAGGGTCCTTCCAAGTATTAGCCAAGTACGAAGATGACCCTTGAAAACCACTATCTTTTCTCCCTTGGCTTCTGCATTATTACTACTGAGATGCATAAATCTAGCTATTAAAGTCTGACTAAAGGGATACCAAAACACACACCAGAGGAATTATTTCTGGTTCTTTAGCATAGCAAGGTAACCACTAGTTAAAATAAATTTGCAATTTGTTTCAAAATGACTAGAAGAGAATAACGTGTCCATCACATTAAAATGATCAATGGTGGAAGAGTCGCAAATCCTTATTATCCTAATTTGATTATTATACATTGTATGCATACACGGAAGTACCATAATGTGCCCATAAATAAGTGCAAGTACAGGCTCAGTCAAAACAAAGGATGAAAATAAAAATTCAAAATAAAACTTCCTTTGATTATAAATCCTTTCACAAGTCTACATGCGTAAATTTGCTCTGTAGTAGGTTCTAGTTTTTCATCTGTCCCAAACTCACCTTTTCTCTCACTAGAACTTCACATTCTCCATGCCTTCCCTTCTTCCAGACACTTCTCTTCCTTTATTTCAACCATGTAATTTTCACAGCAACTGCCCTGTTCTTAAAAAGTCAGCCCCAATTAAAACAACAGAAGGCGGAGTTAACGAATGGAGAAAAACAGAGGCCTGATGACATCATTTGAATCCTTGGACCACACTGCACCTTAAAGCCAGCCAAGCTTCCTGGACTCATCTATGCACCTGACATATTAAATCTCCTACTTCATTTGTGTCAATTTAAGTTACACTTTTTGGAGCTTGCACACTGTATCATTTCATCATGTAAGGAATACACGGTAAATAACCCATGCATGAACTTGAACCTCTACAGATAATGAATTGTTTCTGATCTTATAAAATCATTAACTGAAACACCAAACTCACAGCATCAACACAGTTCTCCCATTAATAAAACAACTAACTCTAACCTAGTCCATTAAAGACTACAAAACAGACAATGGAAAAAAAACACATCCCTCTCAAATTATGTTTCTTTTGTTTTGTTCTGTTTTACAGTGAAGTAGAACTAGAGAAACCTTTGATCCGTTTCCTTTGCTAAATACAAAGAAATGGGATGGCATTCATTACTTTCTTAAGTCATACAATACAAGAAAATTCGGATTCCATCAAACACATGCATGAGAAATCCTTGAAGTTGACGGTCACCCAGTGGTCCCCCTGTCTCGAGATGGCTGCAAAATCTCAGTAGGAAGTCATAAGAATGTCTGGAAGATTGTAAATATGATCCTCAAAACACTTCTTCAGCAAGAGGAAAAGCAAGCATTTCTGAGAGTCAAGAACACCACAACTGTTTCCCACAAATACTCCTTTCTTTGGTTTTTGTTTTAATTAAGAATATGTCTCCAATGTCTCATTATTGAGTTAATAAGGCATTTCTAAATGCAAGTCAGAGGCAGGGTAGAAGATGGCCAAAAGTTAAATAAAATAAACCAAATGAAATTTAATTATGCATTAAAATGTGCTCATGAAGGTGCAATTCAAAAACAAAATAAATTATGTATGGAATTGAGTTATGTTACTGCTTTGATGTCAAACTCAAAATATCTCATAGAGTTCACAGTCAAGGAGATGTTAGTAGATACAAAAATAAAAGGAAAATAAGCTCGATTATTTTTGTCAATTCCACCTTAAAATTTATCATAATTTTTATGAAAAAGTTTTACCCAACTCATTTTCTCCTTTCTCTTAAATATTACTATTATATAAAGCTATTATATAAATTATTGCTTCAAGTCACACACCATGATTTTAAAGTTGATTCTTTATAAACCTTGAGGAAGAAGTTTTTATATTTCTCCAAACAATTCTGTACATAATAAAACATAACAAATAATGAGTTTCACCCTAAAACTTCATACTATATATAATTCAGCTCATTAAGATAAGAAAAGAAAGAATCTGGAGAAGGTCTAACATGAACAACGTGCCTACATAATCTCTCTTAGTCAAGGTATCAGAGGACGAGATGTTTAAAGTGATCGTAGCAGATCAAGTAAAAAGGATGGGTAGGTGCTTTTTCAACAGAAGGAACACAGTAGTTCTCAGTGGAAGAGATGTTCTCCCCAGGGAACATTTGACAATGTCTAGACATATTTTGGGTTTGTCACGATTGAATGATATTGACAGATGTGGGTAGGGGACAGGATGCTGCTAAACATCCTAAATGCAGCGGACAGCTTCTCTGCAACAAAGATTTGCCTGGGTGAAAACTTCAAAAGTGTCAAGGTTGAGAAATTCTGAGCTGAGGAGGTTGGGGGGGGGGGGGACGGACGGATAATTAACATGTTTAAAGACAGCATTCACTCTCTACTATTCATTTGCTAGGAATCTACAAATTACCACAGATTTAACATTTTAAAATAACACACATTTATTATCTCAGTACAATGTTTAGGATTAGCAATCTGAGCACAGATCATCTGGGTGTTCTTTTCAGAGACTGTAATGTGTATCTAGGGGGCTCTAAGAAGTCACTAGCCAAGGTTAGAGGCCCCCTGAGCTTGCCGGAGAAAAGATCCGCTTCCAAGGTCACGTGGTGCTTAGAAAAATTCAGTTGCTTGCAGATTCTCAGACTGAAGCCTTTCGTTCTTGCTGGCTGCCATACAATGATTATTACCTTTTGTTTTTTGCTATGTGGGCCTTTCCATAGTTCAGACAATAACACAGCAACTTGTTTCATCAAAATCAACAAAAGTCAACCAGGCATGGTAGTACACACCTAGAATCACAGCTCCCTGGGAGACTTAGGCAGGAGGATGGCAAGTTCAAGCCCAGCTTGGGCAATTAAAAAACTTAGCAAGACCCTATCTCAGAATAAAAGCTAAAAATAAAGGGCTGGGATGCAAAGGCCCTACCTTCAATTGCCAGTCACACACATTCACACACACACACACACACACACACACACACACGGTCAGCAAAGGAGAGTCTGTTAAGACGCTATGAAGATAGTATTACAAACAACTGGAAAAATGTGTGTTTGGAAATAGTTGTTGAATTAAAATAAATAAACACCAGCTAACTGACTAATTAGTTAAGCATCTTAATTTCAGAGTAATTTGTTCTTTGTGGCTACAAACACAGTGTGAACTTGAACTGAAAGCTTTTGATAAAAACACAGCACAAATAAAACTTTAAATATATGATCATCAATAAACTTGGGGGCAAGGCATATTAAAGCCAAATCAAAATGATAATAAAAAGAGATCTAGTGTCTATTCAAGTACTCCTGTGTATAGCATTCAGTTATCTGAGTAAATGTACATGACATGTTTCATTCTACAGATGAGAAACAGGACAAGCTCAAGACTGAACTTCTAGAACGCTGAATAAAGAATCCAACAGAATCTTCCCAGGGGAAGAAGAATTTAACTAGTGAAAACTATGAAAAAACAAGAGAGCCATTTAAATCACTTAAAGGAAGAAGTGAAAGAATATGCTATTCTAAAAAGTTCACTAGTTATCTATTAATTTCCTATTTGTCATCTGAAAACCATCACAACTTTAGCACCTTAAAACCATACGCATTTATTTTCTCAGCAAATTTGTGCGAATTAGGAATCTGGGCACAGATTTTAAAAATTATTTTAAGAACATACAGTAAGGTGTGAAATATTTTAAAACTCAGTGGGAAAATCAAAACCATGTCCCTTTGAGTTGTGACTTATCCCCCTTTCCTGAAGTCCAATTTCATATTATAGAGGCATGACCTGGAAAATTGTACTCCAAACAGCTGCAGCTAAAAAGACAGGAGTTTTGTCTCCCCCGATACCTAGTCTAAAGTTACACCTGTCCCAGGCTTCCAGGATTTCTCACCCCAGCTCATATGGCCCTGTGTGTGTTGCTTAAGCCCTGCTCTAGGCAATCATGATAGAGGGCACCAGGTCCTCCTTCCTCACCAGCGTGCCTGCCCCCCTCCACCAAACACACACACAGACACACACGCACGCACACACACACATGCACACACACACACGCACACACACACACACACACACACAGAGGAAGCTCCATTCTAGCAACAGTAGGCCAAAAATACAGGGGCCTGGATCTCCCTCCCCCAGCACAGAGATTCCACACAGGAAGTGCATGATGGGATCTGGGCTGCCAACTCTTCCTTCATGCCCACACTAAGAGTACAGGTGGTCACTACAGGAAAAGCAGGTTTCCACCCCAGTCCTGGAACATTGGCTCTATGTTCCATACAGAGGAAAAGAAGGGAGAGGCATGAAGAGCACCATGGCTCTGTATAAGACAGACTGTATTTGGAACAGAGCTTGAAGAACTCGTATCTAAGGGCTCTATAGGAAAAATGCAGAGTTTGATGGATACAGGACTTTTTAAGGAAGAGTCAAAGTTTGGCTCCAAATTCCTTATGACTTCTCACTCTGTCTGCTATCAAGGTGATGAAGAGGTAAGACACGAAATATTGGAGTGTGTTTGTAACATGATAAGGAAATACTCTGTTCAGTAAACGTTCAGTCTTGAAAACTGCAAAAGGGAAATAAGTGGGCAAAAAGGGACACATCCTCAAGATAATTTTTGATGTTTTCCCCTTGACTTTTAAAACTGCTTCCTAAGAGGAAAAGAAAATAAGGTCCTGTGTGTATATTCCATTTATTAGTTGCCACTTAATTTTGAAGTGCTGTGATCCAATAGGCTCAAAGTGCTTTCCATATTCTATTTTCTTTTGTCCAGCCCACATTCTGGACTACTTAAAGCCAATATAATTTTTTTATTTTAGTTTACACTTATTAGACCAAACAATAAGCATGGCTTTTATGTTAACATTAACCCAAAATTAAGTTACATGAAAGTAAGCTTTTAAATGGGAAAATCAGTAGCAACCTAGTAATTAAATTTGATCAGGTATAAGCTTTAAAATAATAGATAACAAAGAAGAACGCAGAATAATTTAGCAAAGAGCATGAGCTTAAAAGGATTCCAAAAGTTCCAGTTACCCCAAAGTGCCTAATGGAAGCAACCTTGACTCCTGAGCCTTTTCTTCTGGACTAGCATATAATTGCTTCTTTCCAGGGAAACTACATTTCATTTTTATCGTTCTGATTCTTAAAATTTGCTAATAAATTTAACTTCAATTTCAGTATCCTATCTCTCAAAGTTTGGGTAGAGCACATGTATTAATCCAAAACAGATAAAGCTGGATACTTTTTAAAAGAAACAAGGCTATTTAGCTAACATTTGAAGGTCGAAAGTCCAAGATCAAACTATCCTGTCTGTTCAGTATCTAGTGAGGAACCACTTGGCTGCGCTGAAACACAGTAGAACAGAAAGGAAAACAGCCCTGTACAGACAGGGCCAAATATGTGGGGTGATCTGATTTTATAAATTCACTCTTGCAAAAGTTAACTGGGATGTTGGAAGAACAACATTAATCCCCTTCAAGGGCAGTGTCCAATGACCTAATCACTTCCTACTAGGCTCCACCTCTTAAAAGTTCCACATATTGGGGACTATGCTTCCAGCAGATGAATCCTTGGAGAATACACCCAACCATATCCAAACATAGTGGTATGGAGCCATAATGATCACTTGGGTTTGCTTCATTATGTAGCAAGCTGAAATTGCTAATCTTCTTAAATTCCTGTGATGAACAGAGAAAACCCTTGATATCTACAAGGGATGTCTTGATTTCATAGATAATTCCCAGTTGTAGACTACTATGACAGCAAATAATCTTCCCTGAAAATTTACTAAAAAAAAAATACATGAATCATTATAAACAGGGTAGAATGTGGGAAACAGCAAGCCACACAGAGAATAATTAAATGATGATTAAATGTGGGCATGCAGATGGCAAGGCCCTGGCTCCATTCCTCCATCCCACTCAGCAATTACTGTCTTCCTGCACTGAGGGCATAGGATGTAAATACTGTATAAAGCTGTTTAAGCCCCTTCCTTCCTGTGCACTTTCTTTTTATGATTTAAGAGAGTGATATCCCTGACAGAAATCCCCAACAGTAAGGCTACCTCAGAAGAGCAGACTCTGATGACAGAGTTCATATGAAAAATGATGGCTGAACACACAACCTCTCTGGAGCACCTAGAGACCGCTGGAGACTTCAACTAGATTATAACTGGTATTGGTTACTGGCTTTAAAGCCTACCAAAGAAATGGGGAAGATGAGCGCATACTCCCTTAATGTCTCCCATACAACTGATTTATAAAGTGATTTTTCTCAAGAAATGTCCAAAGCTTCTGGGTCATAATTACATTTCCTAATTTGGAGTTGTTTTCAATCCACTCTTTCAAAAAAGTCCTGAAAAATCACAAAATATTTTTTATAATATCTGCTCCTTTAGATCATGTTTTCAAAGATACATATTTGCTTAGCTAGGCCCAAAACAAGGGCACAAGTAACCATTATCTTCAGAGATTGTCAAGAAAGCATTATTCATATTCCCTAAGAAACAAAATACTGAATAAACAAATTGATACTATATATCAACTGTTCTATCACCACTTGCAATTACAGAAGTCTTTTGCTATGCTCCAGGCGAGAGTCACTGAGGCCTTGCTGCTCCAGTATAGCTCATGGGCCAACAACATCAGCCTCCTCTGCCAGCTTCCCAAGCCTGCTTGGTTAGAACCCAATGCTTAACAAAATTCTTAGGAAATTTAAAGTATGTTGCAATTTGAGAAAGTTTGTGACTTGGAGTTTCTGCCCCAAAACTCAAGCATTGGAAGCAATAGTGCTGTGAGGTGGGGCCTAATGGGAATTGATTAGGCCGTGAAGGCTCTGCCCTCATCAATGAATTAATGCTGTTATGTAGAAAGTAGGTGC
This sequence comes from Ctenodactylus gundi, assembly GCA_004027205.1. Lineage (NCBI taxonomy): Eukaryota > Metazoa > Chordata > Mammalia > Rodentia > Ctenodactylidae > Ctenodactylus > Ctenodactylus gundi. The sequence goes on from PVKB01001991.1 coordinate 27,154, forward strand.
CATTATAAAAAGGCACTTGGCTTCATTTCTATATGTGATCTCTCTCTCTCTCTCTCTCTCTCTCTCTCTCTCTCTCTCTCTCTCTCTCCCTTTCTCTCTCCTTTTTTCACCTCTCCTGTACATGCTGTGTTGAGATGACAGTACATTGCACCAGATGCTAGCCCTCTATCGTGAACTTCCTCGCTATCAGAATAATCAGTAGATGAATGTTTATTCATTACAAATCACTCAGCCTGTGGTATTATGATATAGCAGCACAAAGTGAGCCAAGACAGGAAAGTGCTGGTCTGGAGCACAGTGAAAGGGTAATGGGAATCCCAAGCTCCAACCCAGATTCTATCACTTATCAGTCACACTGAATTTTCACCTTCTTCTGTAAAGGAAGACTTATCTCCAGGGACATTCTCCAGTTTTATTTACTTATCACATCTTCAGATCCTGGTATAAAGAAACCTCTCAATAAACATGTGTCAGATAGAAGAAGAACTAGGAGGAGGAAGGTGACATGACCACAACAAAAAGAAGTTAGTACCATTTACTAATTCCTATAAAAGTCCATACCTCACTTTAAAATTAAAACTCAATGATTTTTCTAAATCAATTTTTCACCATGAACTGAATCTGTTCATTTTAAGATGTGGAACTATTTTCTTTGAATTTTAAGTCTTCAAATAGGTGTGTGAAAACAAACGGTTTTTGTCTGTTTTCTCTCTTCTTCCAACTTTCTTCAAATGAAGAGGGAGCCCTCAGGAGAAAAAACTAAGTAATTTTTTTCAGAACTTCCAAATGAATGTAAGCAAACTGAACTCATGCTAAGCCCCACATTTTATCCCTGAAGAGATCATCATGCTGGTCAAAAGGTTAAATGATACAACCGCAACACGAAGCAGATTTGTCCACAATGCAGATACCATATCTGTGCGAAATTCATGATTAGTTCAAACAGAAACTAAATGTGGAAACTTAAGAGAAGAAGTAAAAGTAAAAGCAATAAAAATGCCATAAAGGCACCTTAGGACTACAGGCTGGTGCTTAAAATGTAGGTGGTCAACAACCCAACTACGGACTAAAACCGCAAACTGTTAAATAGCCATTCATATTTATAATGTGATAAAAATGCTCTTCTTCTTTTGCTTAATGATAACTTTACACATAAATGATCTTAACAATGTTAATAAGATTTTTTAATTCATTTCATAAAATACAAGTTAACTCAAATGATTCGTCAGTCATCACTTCTTGTGGGTCTTACATTTGGATATTTTTAATGCTTCTTCCCAGCGCCACTAGATTTTATAATCCCCATCTGCCACAGGCAAGTCTTCTGTCCTTTCTGGTGTCTCTTAGATATCTCAAAGTAGATTAAGAATATCATTTCACCCATAGAACTTGCACAGCTTCCTGTGTCTCTGCTGCCTATATGTTTCGGCTGCCCACATTGTCTTGGCCAGTTCTACTTGGGGTAGAGCCTTCATGGTGGTAATAACTATTCATGGCCTTTGGAGGGTCTACCTCTTCAACTTCTGACACGTGGAAGAACACCTTGTTTCCCAAGTTCCTTTCATAAATACCACTTGTAATTCTATGCTGGTCATCCATAAATCAGTGTTAACCCAAACTTGACTTCAAGTCTCACTTTTCTCTGACTGTTAGAGAAGTGATTTTTCAATTTTTCATACCTTTCATGGGAAGTGAACCAATTCCATAGCAGAAATGTTTGAGCCCATAACTCATAGAGTATGCACAACTTTAGCGCCCCACCATATCTTTTCCAGTGTCGTAACTCCCACAGGAGTCTAAACTGGGTAAATTTAAAAGCAGTTTTACATTTGTATCCTACCCAAATTCTCTCTTCCCATTGTGACAAGTCCTTTATTTGTTGTAATAATTCTTTTTTCTTCAGAGTCCTCTTTTCTCTTGTCACCCAGTAAAGCTACGTCATGTTCTTCACAAAGGGCACAAATGTCAATAAAGGACTGAGATTGATCTTGAAGCCCAGACTGAAGTTAAAATATAGGAAAGACTGAGAATAAGGTGTTGTGCCTTAGTTACTTTCTCATCTCTGTAACTGAATATCCAACATCCACAACTTAGAAAGACAAAATTTATTTTAGCTTACAGTTTCAGAAAGTCACACAGTTCATTCACAGGTAAGTGGCTATAAAATGATGAAAGCACATGGCAGGGTTGGAACAGGGGCAGGACCAGAGCCAGAGCTCCAGCAGCAGAGATCCTCACAACATGGTGGAGCAAAGAGAGACTGGGAGGGAAGCACAGAACCAGCACACTCCACTCCCTGGTCAAACTGCGAGCTCCCACCCCTTCCAGCCAGGCCCCACCTCCCAACCCTACACAATATCCATAGGAACATGAGGCTTTTGGGAGATGCTCCAGATCCAAATCACCATATTCCACCCCTAGCCCTCAGAAGATGCATGGCCACCTCCTTAAGCAAAATGGAATTAATCCTTTTCCAAGAGTTGCTAAAGTTCCAGTAGTTCCAGCACTGCTAAAAAGTCCACAGTCTCCTCTGAAGCACAAAGCAAACTCAGCTGTGAATGCCTGCTAAAACTAAAGAGTTAAGCACTTCCAACATAAAATGGCATCGGGTAAACATTTCCAATTCCAAAGGGGAAGAATAGGAGGATAAAAGGCAACAGGAACAAAACAATTCTTAAACCCAGTAGGGTAAGGGTTAAATCCTATAGCACTAGGTCCAGTAAACAGCAGCAAGATATGCATTTCAAAGGGCTTGGGTGGCCCTGCCCCTACAGCATTGCAGCAGGCTGCAATTTCCATCTTTTCGCACTCTCCACAGGAAGCTTTCCTCAGCCAGATGATCCATGCCCCTGGTTTCTCCATATTACTGAGTTCTCCACTGCACCTTTGGCTTCTTTATACCTTCACGTGTTGCCCTCCCAGGCAGACACTGCCTGGCCTCCAAGACCTTCCTCTGAAAGCTGGGAGCCTCCACGAAATCATACCTTCAGCACTCTGAAAGCCTCTGAATCCAGGACCGTGTAGACATCGCCAAGGTCTGCTACTTGAGCAATAGCCTGGCCCTCGTGGACAAACGCTGTACAAGTCTCCAAGTTCTTAGACAGTTGAACTCTAGGCCTTTTAACTCTAAAAGACACTTTTTTTCCTTTCACCCTGCATTACACTTTTCAGAGCAAAATCTGTTGCCTCTCCACCCTTGAGCTGGTGAAGGGAGGGGTCTTGTTGACTTTGGAAATTCCCTCCAGGCATGTTTCCTATAGTCTTGATGGTGTTTCTTTTTAATATTAATTCCAGTAACTTCCCTGTGCTCTTTGGCCCCACCATTGCCCACCATTTTGGTCTGGCACTGCAAGCCTTTGGTAGGATTTTTCTCTGCCATTTTATTCTGTCTTTTGCCATAAAGCTGGCTAAAAGCTGCAAGCAGCCCCCATATAACGTAATAATATAGCAAAGCACAGAGGCTTGATCAACTAATTAATTAAGTACAGGAAATATCCTTTAACTAGAATATGGAAGAATGAGTAGTTTTCCAGGTAGAAAATTAACAGACATTGGAGGAAGAAAAAAAAAGATGTTGAAAGTATTGGCCTGTTTGTACTCACAGTATCAAATTCAAGGGCTATATAGTCTATTTTGTGCAATACACTAATGAATTAAGTACATCATTAAGGAAATATGCTTTCTTTTTCTCTGAAGGTTTCTGACTTCTATATTCACTTAATAAAGGTCTACTATTAAAACAAAACAATGCATTCCTATTTTTGTTCTGGCAGCTATAACAAAATTGCTTAGCCTGGGTACCTTATAAATGATAAAAATAAAACTGGGTGTGGTGCCTCATGCCTAAAAGTAATAGAAATATATTCCTACAGTTGTGAGCGTCTCCTAGCAGTAGCAGTGGCACATTGTTCAAGATGGCGGATCTTTACATTTTCACACCACACCCAATCAGGTGACCAGACAAAGGCAGGAAGGGGGCAGGAGGGATCAAGGATATGACATTGTGATGAACTTGGCCCTCAACCAATGCCTTAGATCTTCTCGAGAGGATTGTGAATCCTGCCAACAGAAAGAGGCAGGGGAAGGGACCTGTGAGCTAGGGATTTAAGTCGGTACCGACCACGTTTTCGGTGTGCCTCTCTCCACTTCCATGTGGGAAGGACACCCTTTTTGCAAAAAGAAAATTAAAGCCTCACACCCTGTCGTCTATGCCTCCCAAGTCCATCCTTTGTTTGGACAGGAAGATTTCTACGAGCCATTTCTAACACAGTTCAGGTGGTTGGGAAGACCAAGATAAGATGTTGGCAGAAAAAAAAAAGATGTTAGCAGAAACTATGCCAAAGGCTAACTGTCTGCTTCATGGTCGGCACCTCTTCCTGCATCCTCATAGTGCAGAAGCAGATGTTGTCCTTTCAACCTCCTTTATAAGGGCACTAATCTTTTACGAAGGTGAGCCCTCATAATTCAGTCTACAGGCCTGACTTAGTGATACTATCACTCAGGGTTTTAGGTTCCAACATGAACTGTGACAAAAACACTTAGCCCATAGCAATTATAAACTTTCAAATTTATTAATTTTATATAGTTATATTTTAAAAATTTCCTACCCCAAATCATCTTGTAATTCCTTAATCTCACCATCAACTGATACATAAATAGTTAATGTAGAATGAGTTAATTCTAGAAGACAACTACCACCCTTAACAGCATAACTCTTATTTCTTGCCTGATATTTTAAGGAAAAGCTGATATTCCAGCCTGAAGTTTTTATTTATTCAGCAACTATAAATTAAGAGAATGGCTTTAATTTTTTGGGGACACTTCTTCTCTTAAAGTGAAAAGTCCTGCTCTGAAGGGTTATTGATATAATCATGGTTACTTTTGAAAATTGTTTGCTATTGCTTATTCTTTTAAAAATAGTAAAGTAATATATTGGGAATATCAGATGCAAAAATTGATATTAGAAATATCAGTGGTTACTTGATTCCTGAATCATTATTTTACTTTTGACCATCCATCAGGATGGATGTCCACGATCCTTTGTCAACAATTCAAAGATGAAGGTTTGGATGAAAGCTTGATAACATTCTCATCTGATGACACTTGACAAGGAAAGTGTCAACTTCAAGGAAAAGTAGAGGGGCAGACATCAATGTAGGCAAGATTTAAGCTATAAAACGGAATCTAATTTCAAAGATGTATTTATTCATTATTAAACAACTGAAAATTTCCTTCTCTAGCTCTTTTCCTTACTAGATACTTTATGCTGTCCTTTTTGTATTGAGACTTGTGAGATGTTGTAAATAAGGCACATTATTTCACATAGGGCAGGAAAACTGAAAATCCCCATGCACAGCTGGATCTCCAAAGAGCTATCCTCTAAAGCCCTACAAGGGTGAAAAATAAATACACACTTATGTTAGAGTTTGGGGTAATTCTGACTCCAAAGAGTATCCCTTAATCATGAAATTTATTTTTCTTTGAATTCCAACTTCTATCCAAAAGACCTGAGTTGGTCTTAATGCTTCAAGGAGACCTATCTATGCAAGGGAAAACCAAATGGTTTTCTAGTCCATGCTGCAGGAATGAGGCATTCACAGTAGAAAAGTATGTGGGAAAACTCGGTGATTGCATTCTTATGGACAAGCAACTGCCTACCCAGAAGACTCTGCACTGCTGCAATCAGTACTAGAGTGATGATACAATTTGCAATTTAACTGGAGCAAAAACAAGTGAAACAAAAATTTATCAAATTAATACAGTTCCTTTAAATTTCATTGGGTTTGTACTTTAGTATTGGATTTGCAGTTTTTGTTTTATTGTCACATTAAACTTGTACATCTATAAAGTTTCCACCTGGTTTTATATTTGTGAAAGTTGTCAGGATCAAAATGGTGTCATCTTTTAAAAATTTGAATAAACACACGAGAGGTCATAAAAGCAGACTAAAAGAAGCTACCTCCAGAGATTCCACCAAGCTGCACAAGGGACATCAGATAGAGGTACAAAAATATTTATCTGACACAGTTCCTAGTAATGCATTGCCATCAACTCCAGTGATAAAGTCTCTGTAACCAATGATTTTTTTGTTTGAAAATGATTAACTGTTCCTATTTTAGCTCTTTATATTTATTTTGAGACAGTGTCTCACTCTATAGTCCGGGCTAGTTCTGAACTCACTATGGAGCCCATGCTAGCCTAGAACTCATGGCAATCCTCCTGCCTCAGCCTCCCAAGTGCTGGAATTACAGGTGTGCACCCCCATGCCTAGCTTATGTGGTGCTGGGGGATCAAGCCCAAGGCCTTGAGCTTGCTAGGCAAGTGCTTTAACTGCTGTGGTATTCCACTAGCCTTTTACATTTTAAAATACCTGTTTTCCTTCTCCTCCTTGGTTATACGAATGACCCTCTCTCACGGTTTGCCGTGACTTTCTGTCACTCCTAAGTAATACCCTTGGAGAGCTTAATCGGAATTTCTCTTTAGGTTACTACATTTGTAAATATTTTAATGATTTTTAATTTAAGAATATTTATCTTTCAAAAATATGCATGCTCTTCTATAGTCTTGATAAGGTCTGGCCTATCATTTAGTTTGTGTAGATTCACCTACTCTGTCACTCAGGCTAGAATGTATACTGTTCCAGTGGCCATTATCAGTGGTGAACATTAATATTCTGGTTTAGAAATCAATGTCTATGAATATGATTAAAATGTTTCTGCTCTGAGGCAGGAATCCACCTTTGAAAGATTAAATTGAACTACCTGACATTGCTAATAATATAGGTCAAAAACAGTAAAACGTCAACACTTTTTAAGAACTACTTCCAAATCTCATTGAAGTACATGAAGATGAAAGCTTCAGGGTTCCACAGTCAATGTAGCCATGCTTCAAACAACCACCAGTAGCAAATGAAAAAGGGTTGGGATTGAAGTTCAGGGTTGGAGCACTTGCTGACTGAGTATGAGATACTGGATTTGATCTCTAGTACTGTGAAAACAAAACAAACCAGTGAACCAAAAGTCCCAGTTGCATTTGGAAGACTTCAGATAGATCATCGCAGGAAAATATGAGACTCCAAAACTGCATTCAAGTACAGGGAGTATCTGGGGTTTCTCTTAAGTCCTGGCCCTTGGTCCTGGCCCTTTGTCTGAAGTTTACAGTTGAATTGAGGCACTTCAGAATAGTGAGGCAAGGGCTAGGCTTCTGCTTGAGGGCTATGGAAGTCACACTGCTCACACACGGGTCATTTCTGCACTGCTCTTTTTAGAACTGCCCAGGGCTCAATCTTAAATGCAACTGTGCTACAGCTTTGAGTACTCTTGTGCCTTTGAAACACGGCGTATCACCTACATCTACAACTCTTTGTACCTTGAGTGGAATATTTGGCTGAAGAACCTTTTTTAGGAATTAAGTTAACAAAGTAATTTCTAAATGAAAATAGTTACTTACTACATCTAGGATATGTAGCAAAAAGGAGGAGAGAAAATGTTTTTCATGCCATTGGGAACTTAATTTTAGGACTTTTGACAATTTAACTCATCTTAAAGTCATTCAGTGTTGGGTCAAGATGGCGGCTGAGTAACAGCACTGCACAAAGTCTTCTCATCAACTCACTTAAAAAATCAAGAAGATAGTTAGAAAAAGCATGTTTGGTGTAGCTAGGAAAGAGAGGCACATCCCTAGAAATTGAAAGGCGATGAGTGGGAGGCCAGAAACTCCGAAGTATCATCAAAACCAGAGGGAAAAAAGAATCCCTGCCATCCAGAAAGCCGCTGCAGCCAGCAGCAAAGGGCAGGCAGCGGCAGATGGAGGGAAGCTCACGGGGACCTGAACATCTGACTGAACGGAGCTGGAGAGGACAGAGCACATAACAATGGGAGAAGAGGCTGTGGGCGGGTCAGAAGCAGCTGACTCGGCCCGGCCCCAGGCTGCCGGCACCCAAAGATCACAAACAAGGTCCGCAGGCCAGAACCTCAGACCGAGGTAAGCGAGGACCCGGACTAGTGGGAATCACTGGCTGCGGGCAGCCCCAGCCTCAGAAGCACCAACCCATGGATGTGTGTACTACAAACGCAGTGTGCGCTCCCCCTAGGAAAGGTCCCGGGATCCCAGATCAGAAATGGGACTCAACAGCCATCGCAGGCAGTGACATCAGCAGGAGCCATTCTCTTTTCCTGCACACCAGAGACAGTCAGAGGTAGCAGTACCATGGGGAAACGAGGTAACTGATCTTATACAAAAAGATCTGATTCCCCAGGGGAGGGTGCAAGGGGTGCTGAAATTGCAGAACCCAAAGGAAAGGACAAAAATGATGGTAACCTCTGGGCCCAGATAGTCAGTGAATTAAAACAGGAATTAAAGGAGGAGTTAAAGCGGGAAGCAAAGCAGGAAATAAATCAGACAGCGCAAGAACTACAAGAACACTTAGTTAAGCATAAAGCAAGCCTTGAAAAGGAATTAGAGGAGACCAAAGAAGAATTGGGGAAGCGCAGGCACAAATCTCCTACAAAAAGACCTGAAACCCCAGGAGATGAAGTCAGGGTAAATAAAGATGGATATGGCAAAAATGATGGCAAGTTCTGGGCCAGAAATTCAGTGAATTAAAATGGGAATTAAAGCAGGAAATTAAACAGAGAGCAGAAGAGCTACACCAATACATAGATAAGCAAAAAGCAAACCTTGAAAAGCAGCTAGAGGAGACCAGAGAAGAAATATACCAGAAGATAATGAAGACAAAAGAAGAAATTAGAGAAGAACAGAACAGAGATATAGAAAAATTGAATGCAGATATTCAGGAAATGAAAAACACACAGGTAATAATAAGCAAACACTTTATAAACAACTTCAGAATAGTATGTCAGACCTAGAAAATAAAGTGACTAAGCTGCAACATACAGGCCATGAAGAATACAAAGTAAACAAAGAAAGCAAGTCATTACAACGACTGATAGGTGATTCAAGGAGAAAAACCTCAGAATTATGGGAATCGAGGAGAAGACTGAGGACAAAACAAAAGGCTTAAGGGACATGTTTAATGATATAATGGAAGAAAATTTCCCAAATCTAAGAAGAGAAATGAACATGGAACTTTTGCAGGCATATAGAACACCAAACAACTTTGATCAGAAGAGATCCTCATCACGACGCATCATAATTAAAATTCTAGAAATCCAACACAAAGAGAAAATACTAAAAGCGGTAAGAGAAAAACAGAAAGTAATCTACAAAGATAAACCCATCAGGATAATGGCAGATTTTTCAATCCAAACTCTAAAATCGTGGAGCAATATCATCCAAGCACTAAAAAACCATAGATGCCAGCCAAGACAGCTATATCTAGCAAAATTATCTTTTAACTTAAAGGGAGAACTTAAAACTTTCCATGACAGAGACAGCTTAAAGGAATTAGCTGCCACAGAGCCAGTATTGCAGAAAATACTTGAAGGAAACTTGGACAGTGAAAGGGAAACCAGCAACACCAATGACCCCAGAGGAAAAGTGACAACAGTTAGAGGAGAATGAGCTGAGAAAAATGTAGGTTAGTAATCAGTGAAATATGAATAAATAATATAGGAAAGTTAGGAAATTAAGAAATAACTAGATTTGCCTACATCTCTGTCACTTTAAGTATATTTATGTGGTATAGATTTAAGTTCATTTAATGTAGCAATGTGATATAATTTTAACTTTGTTTTGTTGTAGCAATTCACTTATTAGGTCTCTAATGAAAGTTTATCCTAAGGAAACTGATTGATGTAAAGATAACCTTGTGAATGTATAAATATGCACCTTCCGTATTCAGATAAGGCAATTGAATTTTATTTATTTATTATTTTTTCTTCTTTCCCAAATTAACTATCCTTTTGGACTACATGCTTATAATTATTTTCTAGTGTGAACTGGTGGGTAAGGCCAGGTTTAACAATAACAACAAATATGTAGGAAAATATGGGGAAAAAAAACTTTTGGTGAATATCCCAATGATGGGATTGGTTGGATTCAGAGAGGAGATATCAAGATTTGACTACTGCGAACCCATTAGAGGAATAGGAAGCTGGGGTAGAGTGGTGACTTGAGTGAAATGACTTAGGCTCGAAAGATTAATATGTTAAACACTGTATGGTTTCTCGGACTTGGAAAACCCAGAACACAGACATTCTTTGGAACCATATGAAATGATAGCCAGAGCTGGGGGAAGGGACAGGGAGGGCGTGGGAGGGTAGAAGATGGGAAGGGATTGTGAAGTCAATGTGATACATAGATGTACGAAACACCCAAATTCATTGTAAATACTATGTATTACATTTGTATATTAATAAAAATAGTGGGGAAAAGTCATTCAGTGTTATTTTTTTAAATGGTAAAGTGTTTGCCTTCTAGAAAAGTATTGGAATTTTATTCTGTGTAAAATAATTACATAAGTTAAAGTAAGATCAGTCAAGAAAATGCCAAACTTTAAGAAATCTATCTTCCTGCGAAATGTGAGACGGGTAAGTGAGCATTAATCTCAGAAATCTGTTTATAACAACAGGTCCACCTCTGAAAAAGGAGACTGTTATGCCTGAGATGTAGCTCAGTGGTAAAGTGCTTGCCTAGAGTTTGTAAGGCCTTGTGGTCAATCCCCAGCACCAGGAAAAAAGGAAGTAAATTTTTTAGAATCAGTTGCATGTTACAACTATTCCTATGCCCTGGACATGTGCAAGGCACTAACAATAAGACCAACCCTCTTCTTGAACTCCATATACTAAAGCTGTGTCAGACATCAATAAAAGATATTAACAAGGTCTGTAAGTTAATAGAAATGTTTTCTTAAAAGGATTTAGCTTGCAAGCTTCAATATCCTTAGTGCCTTCTCTGGCTATGCACACAAAGGTATGTCCTTGAAAAGCGTTTTTCACATCTTGATGAATAACTGTGTGGAGCAATGCAGGAAATGGGAAAGGATTCCCATACCAAAGTCGAGATGCAAACTTGGATTCAAACCTCTCTCTCAGATTAACATGCCCACTGCCCAGAAGCCCTGCTGCAAATTAAAAAGAACTTATCAGTCGATGGTAGCCCCAATCTAAGAGATGACAATGACCAAACATGGCATCAGATACTGAGTTTAGAGCAAAGGATTCCATTTTACAGGAAATGATAGAAATGTGTGTTTTCCTGCTGGCCACCCTAACTGGGCATCATTTCACAAGTCATTTATTTATTTTCTTTGGAAGCAGTACAGCCAAAGGGAGAAAGAACATCTCTGGGAATTCAGCTTGGAGGAGGAGAAGTACAGGCTACCTAAGCTGAACGAGTACTTCTGAGTATTTGGAGGTCCAGCCTGGGACTTGCTGGGAAACATTATCCCACCCCAACCAACAGCTTTGGAGAATCCTGGAACACCCAGAACCGAAGCCTATCCCCTGCCTCTTATGGTACTATGGGGCAAGTATCCCTGCAGGGAAGCCTCTGTCACCTCTGCCGTTCAAGGATGGGGGATGGTGGCTGATCACTCTGGGAAAAAAGCTTCTCTGTGCCCAACCAAGCCCATCTGGGAAGGATCCTAATAAAAATTCCAAGACATCATAAATAAAGGGTGGGGTGGGAGAGGGTAGAAAATGCAGTTTGCCAAAGCTGTAGAGGCATATGGCCACCAGTCAGAATGGCTCCACATTGCTGTACTTCACAAGAGTTGTGGCACCTTGATACCTTCTGTAATGTTTCTGCTATGCCCCTGGGCTCCAGCTTTCCTTATCTGGCAGCATTCGTGACTACTGGGCCTAATGGCTCCACTTATAGAGTGGCATATGCACCTGGCACAGCAGTCCTCCAAGCCCTGGAGTCAACTGAATCCTGATCTTTGCCTGATAATCCCAGTTGAATTCTCCAATGCGCCTACACCTCCAGCACATCAGAGGGACTCCCAGAGGTTAGCTCCATCTCTAGAGGCCTCTATGTATGTTGTACCTTCTCCACAGGAGCCAAAAGACCAAACACAAAAGCTTGAAACTCCAAAGTTCCATCTGCTTCACCTCAGCAAGTCGTCCTAGGTAAATTTGCACACCACCCTAATGAAGCTGAACCTTCTTCAACCCAGCAAGTCTCTGAAAGTTGCAGCCAAGAAAGGTGCAGCATGTTGCTCAAATTTGCCAGATGTCACAGTTCAACCACAATTTCAAAGGCTACCAAGAACACTGAACTATTGTTACCCAGCAGGAGGCCCCTGCTCAGCACCTGTGCCCCCTTGTGGAGGCTGAGCATTCTCCCAGGCAGTAGGCTCAGGCAACTCAGCTTTCTGAGCCCCCAGGGGAAGACTGTGAGAAGCCTTCTGGAAGCAATCTGGAAGTCCCAGCACATCCCTGAAGATATGCTTAAGTAGCGGCAGCTTTTCCAATACGGCAGGAGCAACCAGCTCAGGCTCCAGGGCATCTAATAGTCTCACCTCCAGCTCACCATGAAGCTCAGCATTCACACTTGCCCATTGTGACTATTAAACCTCCAAGTCTGCAGCTCAGCATATTAGCAAATGGACTTCTCCAAGCCACTAGAGGGCTACATCTCAACCCTCAGTTGCTACCAATGATATACAACCTTCTGCAATTGGAAATTAGGCCCCAATTCTACCTCCAGAGACCCTGAAGAGATCAAACTTCCCTTGACCTCTCAAAAGCATTTCAGCCTCAAGAGGCACCTAACAAAGTTGTATGCCAACTCCCAGAACATTAGGAACCAACAATTTTTCCTCTAATTTATGATCTAGTTCAGCCTCCAACATTGAATAATCTTTCTGTTAAGGCTCCTATGCTGACTAATGAGGTTGAAAGTGAATCTTCATTTCAACAGGAGCCACCAGATCAATGCTGCGTCCTTGACCTTTTTGAACAACCCCGGTCTGTTCGCAGTTTCTTTTCCCGATGGTTCTCCTTGCCATCCTTCAGTAGCTCCACCTCCACTGGTGCCCCTGGTCCTGCACAAACACCATGTCCAGATGCTCTAGCACAGCCAGCAGCAGCAGCAGCAGCAGCAGCAGCAGCTCCCTGGCCACCTCCTCATCATAGCGCCTGATGAGGTGCTCAAACTTGCGGAATATGGAGCCCACCAGGCTGGACTCTCGTGCCGACATCATAGCCTCTGAGCTACACAGCTGCTCCTGGTACATCACATAGTTCTTCAGGTCCACGGTGTCGGGTGGGTAGGTTGCCCAAGTGTCTCTGGGTGACAGGCTGCAGGGGCACAGTACAGAGAGGGCCGGTGCCAAGGAAGGAAAGCGTGGAGCGTGTGCACTCACCTCAAGCGCCCCTGCACCAGCCGCCCTGCCCCGACGACCTGCTGCAAGGACATGCGGGGGCCTCTCATTTTCTTATCATGTAACTTAGTGGTCAGGCTTCTTTTCCTTCGAGAACAGCACGGGCTAATCTAATATGACTGCATTAAAATAAAGAACAACTAGAGCAACCAACCTCCTCTCACGTGTTATCTTGACTTCGACAAATGCCATTCAGTCAAATACGAATTTTTTCAGATTTAATCCCCACACCTATTTTTTTTAGAAGTAGTTACAAATCTTCTTCACAGCAAAATAAACAAAAGAGTAAGAGAGAACCAAGAGAATGGGGAAAAGGTTTTTACCACCTGCACTTTAAACAGGACACTAATAACAAGAATATTCAGATTAGAATGTAATAGTAAGGACTTATAAACACCAACTTAAAAATGCAATGAAAACAGGGACTAATAAGGATACAGGCGTAGTACATCAACAAAGGCAGAAGGAATATAAAATTGAGCAATAAAGGTGAGACGCTATTTCATGGAGCTATTTGGCCATTGAACAGGAAGACTTTCTTCTGAAGAGGCCAGAAATTAGCCAACTTCTTGTGGCTGTTTTTGTTGCTACCACTTTGGAGGGCTGGGGACTGAACTCAGTGCCTCAAGCATTCTAGCCATGGGATTTACCACTGAGATACATCCACAGTCCTGTAACATTTTTTATAAGACAACACATTAAAGATTTAGAAACCCCAAATCGGATGTCAATCATAACAATTTTTCTATAAAGTCTCCTTTTTTCTATTCAATACAATGTTAAGATATAATCTATTATCCACATTGTGCAGACTTTTCTTGAAAGAATCCGTCTATAATTTCAAATTGCCCAACAGTGGCTGACCTACACGTAATATAAGAGAGGTGAGCTAAAATGTCTATCCATACATGTTGCGTCCTTGGTATTGAAGCAACATGCCTTCCTTCTTCAGACGGAAGTCATTGTTACTAATGATATCCAAATGCTGCCTTTCCAGTCTTGTTTGGCAGACTGTAATGCGCAGTCAGTCTCCTCAAATAGAATCCCTTCAATGGAGTAAGCATGACAAAATCCTTATGACACAGAGGAAGATGTGAAAACTGTCCTCTGCAAACCTTGTGTGGAGTAGTACCTTGTCCATTTGTCCTCAGATGAAGGAAAGACATCCCTTGAAGGGCTGAAAAGGACTAGCATGAAAAAATGCGAAATAGCTCATGACTTCCTCAGTGTGACACCAATGGGCTGAGATTGAGAAAAAAATACTCAGAAAAAAGTGACTTGTTAAAACTATTTTTAAAAGCTGCATATCATTATAATTGCTTATATAATATTTCTGAAGCTCTGATACTGTAGTTATACATTTTTCATTCATTAAATAATAATCTATAAGAATCTGTTATATGTACAGTATTATATAATATAAATAATACTGAGTATGCACTACACTACATATCTTATATACATTACATCAAGGATATTATGAAATATCTTTCAAAAGAAAAAATAGAAAGTTAAAGGGTTTAAATAATTAGCTCAGGTTTGTAAATGGCAGTGTTGGAACTTAAATTTACGTGTGACTTTATTTTCTTTATGTGATACCACAAGAGCCAGTTACAGATGCTTGAAGATTGAGGAGATGTAAACATTAGAGTGCCTAACTATGCATAAATCAATACTCTGTTAAAGTAAACATGAATCCCTTTTAAGCCACCTAGGTTTCACTCAGGGTCAAAAGCATAAATATTAAATAACAGCAACATTCTCCAGTGTCATCTGGAGCTCTTGCCAATAACTTACATCATGACAAATCTTCAAGGAGTAACAGAAAACTATCAGTGCTTCAGTCAGTGTGAAAATTTTCCTGCCGATGTTACTGCAGCATCAGCAGTGGAGTCAAGTCTCATGTCAGAAGAACCTGGGGTCTGAGGTATACTCAAGGCTGAGTTCTTCCCCACGTGTCTGCCTGACAACAGCCAGATGCTGTTTTCATGGCTCACCATGATCATCTGATGAAATATTAGTATTAATTGTTAATGTGAATCCATAACCTGTAGCAACTAATGTAATCTACATGACAAGGGATTTCATTTCATTTAAAATAGTCCCATGTATCTAAGAAAAATATGGTCAATAGTTTGCATATCTACCTCAGATAACCATGCCATGTTTAGGACTATTTCTATGACACAATTTGCACAGGTACTCCAAGGAAGGCCACTGAAGAAAACCTGCAACTCTTCCCAGGGCCTCTAGTTGCTTCCTAACTTACCAGGAGGATAATGTACACTTTTCACTATTTTGACCCCAATCCCCTGCATATTCCTTTCACATAATAATGTGTGTTAAATAAGTGGGCCCTATAACCTTTCTAATTCTCAAGGGGTATTCAACCAAAAAGAAAGAATAGCTTCTGGAACAGAAGTCTTTCAGAAATCTACTACCAATATGTCAAACCAATTAGCTGAGTTGTTAGGCCATCCACAGCCATTGACCACTTTCATGAGAGTGAGTGGACCTGAGCATTTCGCTAGAGTGCTAAAGAGATGTACCAGATGTTCCTCAGCATAACAGTACCTTTCAGTTTATTTCTAAAAGTAATCAAAAACAGAATGAGCCCTACAAACCAAGCCTTCTCCCAGGGAGGTCTTTATAAATGCACAGCCTTTTAGAGGTACTACTGGGAAGTGTTTGGTGAATGGTCAAATTCCTGCAGGCCTAGAAACTAAGGGAAAGGTGAGAACTATGGACCTTGTATTAGAATGGGTACACGTTCCAGTGGAAATGAGTGTGTCCAGGGACTAGATGGGACCACGGAATGAGTAACGTTGTACAGAAAAGGGGCTTTGGTCAGAAAAAGAAAAGAACAGAAATTACAAGGTCCCCAACATTCTGGGAAGCCTCTTAGAAGACAATAAAGACAAGAGGATCAGATGGAGGCTCCCAGAAGAAGCAAACAGGTGGTAGAAAGTCTGACAGCAATGCACTTCATGGAAGTCTGCAGGCAAGTGAAGTCTCATGCCTCATTTAGGAGAAGAATGCCAAACTCTAAAGGCAGTAACTACAAATAGCACACAAGGTCAGAAGAGGACACTGCAAGGTTAGACTAATGTTGAGTCTAACAGTCACAAAATTTCCCAGGAAGAACTCTTCAAAACAAAAACACCATGCTGCTCACTCCTTTTACCAGTCCTCAGATTCTGTAAAACTAATGACTGTCTCTTACCCATAGAAAATCCATTTGTTTGATTCTATTTTTAACTCAACTACTAAACTATCTATAGCCAGTGATTTTCAAATTTTTCTACAGATGACTCTTTTGAATAAGATTTCATGGATATAACTGAAAATGGTAAGAAGATAATTTTACCTTACTGGTCCTCTGATCACACAGATCTCAAAATTATCTGGTCCCCTCATCTCATTTAATATGCAAAACATGATGATTCAGGGAGACTGAGTGACTTCTGTGATATAGCATCCAAGAGACTATATGGCTCAAAAACTGTCAAATGAAATTATGCATGGCAGTCCCTGTCAATGACCAATAAAAATATTACAGAAATCTTTCAGTCAGTGCCCTTATTTATGAGGACATGAAATTCAATAGGATACAGAAAACTCCAAGAAATTCATATTAAAATGAAGACAGGTACATAAAAATGACTCAGCAAGGCATCCCAACTTAGGCACTAATGAATTCTGTAGCCCCAATCAATTTGTTCTAAGTTTTCTATGTTCTGGAGTCCACATGTCTTTAAAAAAGAATAGTTTTTTTAAAGAAGGAGGAGGACAAGAAAAGAAGGAGGAGGATGAGGAAGAGGAGAAAAGACAGGAACAGCAGCAGGAGCTCCATAGCATATTCATGAATTTAAATGAAGTCTTCAGACTCTACACAGACTGTTCCAGTTATTTGTAATATTAAGGCCTAAAACACAAGCATATCTTGTAGCAGAAAATTATGTGTGATGCTAGGAGCAGCTACCTTAGAGAATAATAACGACTTGCCATATTTTTCTACCTGTGAGTTTGTGGAATGACTGTCATATAAATTCATGTGCTAAGTGCCATAATTGTCAGCCTCATTTTTCCTGATAAGAGAAACTGAAGCACAGCTAAGTTCAGGAAACTCACTAATGTCACACATGTTACTAAGCAGGCAATCAAGGTTTGAACTCTGTAGCTCCTGAGGCATGCCCTTGAACATGATGCTACAATGCCCCTCAGATGATAGTGACCCACCAGCAGATCTGGGTAACTAGTGATGATGGATTGGAGAGATCTTGATCATCTTCTAAGGTAAAGTGGATAATAACTTTTAATTATGATACCCTACCTCAAACCATCTGAGACTGGTTTCTTAGAGAGTTTCTGTTAGTGAAACATCAATATTTGCCTACTCAGGCTAAAAATCAAGGAACATTCTTTATTGTTGCCTTTCTCTTACCCCACAGTCTACCAATATGTGCTGCTATTAGGTCTACCATCAAAATAAATCCAGAATCCAACCATGTCCCTCCAGTCCACTGCTACCATTTGGTGTATCCTCATCTTTTCCTGAATATTGCAGTTGCCTCCTATTGCTTTCCCTGCTTTTTGCCTTTCTATAGTCTAATTTCATATAGCATCTGAGTAATCATTTGCAAAACACAAAGTATATCACCATACATGCATACAAACACACACTCAAAACTCTTCAATGACCTCCTATCATATTTAGAATAAAATCCATACTCCTTGTGGAACCGTGGTCACATGTTATTTGGCTCTGACTACCTCTCCTATCTCAATTTTACACTACCTCTCCTGTATGGGTTATAGTTCGTGGAGAAATGGAATAGAAATTATGTATAAAATGAAATGTATTAGAACAGCTTACAATTTTGAAAAGGGAGTCCAAAATGGCCACTTGCATGTGCTAGTAGCTGCTCAGATGTGAGATCAAAGAAGACCACCCAAGATTGTAGGACACCCAGTGAGTCAGTGTCCGCAGACAGACACCCCAAGGATATGATGATGATTGAAGCCTGAAGCAAATCTGCAATGAAGACAGTTGCTATGAAGACAAGAATTAAGTCAATATCTAGAGATGATAGCAAACAACCAGAGCTTTCCCAGTAAAATAAGCTATAATAATTTCCCTCCTTCTTTTTTATTTGGTTTGAGCTGCTAGTCTACTGGTTGGGCCAACCCAATCTAGGGTGTTTTTTTTTGTTGTTGTTGTTTTGTTTTGGTTTGTTTTGTTTTGTTTTTCCTCACTTGCAGGCTTGTAAGTCAGTCACATCTGGAGCTGTACACTGCCGATTAGCTGGGCCTGCCCTAATCCCTCAAGCTGCTGAAGTGCTCGAATGGTCGCATTCTCTAACTTACTCCTATGAACTTAGCAACTGTTCCTCACATATGTGAATTCTCTTCCACTTCGGGCCCTGTGCACTGACATTTCTCCTTGTATGGAATGCTCTTTCCAACAGCCTTTACATATTTGACACTTTCCTATCATTCAGGTTTGGATAAGTATCTATTGCATGAAGAGTAATTTTGACTACCCTATCCAAAATAATTCTACCCTTTATTTTCCACATACCTTCACTTTAATTTATCTTCATAGCACTTATGATTACCAAAACTTACATTCACCATGTATTTAATAATAACCTTAAACTCAGAGATTGTGGTACTTTTTATAACTGGTTTTTCTCAGTGCCTGAGTAGTGTCTATTGTTATGGTAAATGCTCAATAAATAATAGTCAAATAAATCAATTTTTCCAAGCTACATCATTTTTTGATGTGCCTGCTCTAAGGATAAGTAAAATAGATTTATATGCTAAGCTGTTAGGTTCTGGTAGACTGGTAACATCCCTACCTATGTATTGCAGGGCTGTTGTGGTTTGGAATGTGAAGTGTCCCCCTAAACCCTCATGTATTTAGGTGTGTCGGGAGGTTGAGCCTGCCTTGAGGGGGCAGAACAGTGAGGCTTGACCCAGAAGCATTAGATCACTGGGACAGGACCTGGAAGAGTATATGCTATTTCTGCCTTTCCTCCCTGTCGTGGATTCCCATTTGCAATGCCCTGAGAAGCTGCCTCCACCTTGGTATCCACCATGTGCTTCCCACTGTTGCTGGCCACCCATGAATAGAATGTGACCTTCTGAACCTGTGAGCTAAAATAAACCTTTCCTCCTTAAATTTGTGGATGTCAGGTAATCTGTCCCAGCAATGAAAAAGTAACTTAGACAAGGACCAACTGCCTGGAATTGGCCACTCATAACAGCACTCTGCTTTCCACATAGAGACAAATGTCCCAGGCTTGGTGCTGTTTCTGTACCCCTTCCTCTTTCCCAGGACAGTGTGAGAAGGCCATCAGTGTTTTCTTTTTTCTTTGACATTCCACATAATTTCTTATGTCTCGTTATCCACTCTTCTTAAAAAATTGATATTTTGCTTCCCTAATAGCTCTTCCTGGAATCTGCAAATTTCTATGGTAGTAGTCCGTATTTGCTCCTACTAAAATGCAACTGACTATTTGCTGGATAAGAGTTAATTCATTAGCATTAAGCACGAAGACAATTTATTGCATTAAGGTCACTTGCCATGCAGCAATGCAGAAATGAAAGTAGGCCCCTTCCTCCTTTTCTCATCACAATTTTAGAATTTTGTAGACTGCCCAGGGGATTTCTTTGTGACAAAAAAACACCTACAAAGCAATCTTTTATTCTCTTGGCATCATCTATTTACATTACAGTGATAAATTACTGCTAAAATAGGATTTTTAAAATCTGTGGTAAATTCAGTAGCAGGTACACATAAAGTATGGAAAAAATGCTGCCTGTTTCTAGAAAGTTGACTTCGTAATAGAAAAACAAACACATCAAGTATAGTAAACATAGAGAACATAGTTGAACATAGTTGAAATTCACTTATTTCAGTGATATTTTAAGAAATATTCCAGAAAATTTTATTCACTATCAATTGATTTAAAAGATATTATAGTTAGAAATAATGCTTTCCTATTAATTAAATAGCCCAATAGCTATGATTTGACACCCATATGTACAGGCAATAATAATATCAAAAATTTCTAAACTGTATTAGGAGCAATAATTTCTTTATTTACTAACTTGCACATTTAATTCTGTAGAAATAAATTTGGAGTTGTGCCCTTTCCTAACCTTTTCCAATATTAGATCTATTATTTTAAATTCTATTTGGAGAATAGATTATAGTTTCTGTAACTGTGTCAATTAAAATAGCAACTCAAAAGTAAAATAATTGCAATGAACCAAGAAATTAAGGTGAGACACTAAGTTAGTAATTCAAAGGACAAATTAATTTCTCTCTGTTAGCCTCAAAGGTCATATATAAAAAAGGAAAATGTAACCAAACTGAAAGAAATAGAAAATAACTTCTGTGACTGGACTGGCCTATTTTATCACTTCTATATATCTCTCCCTGGAGTACAGATTGAACTGTTGCTACCATATCAAAGAGTGGCATTCAAAATATTTAATATTTTACAACCAATATGGTGCCCACAATGATCTAGTAGAACACACTACAGCTTGTCCTGGGGAGGAAGTAGGTCTCTGAGGACTCTTTCTTTTTTTTAAATCAGGCATCAATCATTCAGTCACTCATGGTGGGGAGGACTGGTGGATTCTGGGGGAAGGTCTGACACAGCCACGGCAGGGTAATAGTAGAAATTAAACCACTCAGACCTGCGCGCGTAAACTCTTCACCAACCAGTATGACAATATTGAAGAATTTTTAACAAAGAGCCACACATTGCATACTGGTTAAGCATTACTCATGAGGTTTGAGTAGCAGAGAAAGGAAGAACAATGAATACATTCTCTCTGGAATATTTTTGCTCTTTCTTTTCTCTGCCCTTGTTGACTCCCTATTCGTCCGGCTTTCAGGTTGCAATTCCAAGGTCACTTACAAGATCAAATTCCCCAGTCCCAGTGCAAACCTTTCACTATACTTGTTCTCATTGCCCCATCACCATAATTATATATGAATGGATTATATGGTTATTTGTTAAGTATTTCTTAAGCTAGATTCTAAGGGTTTGGGTGCAGGCATTTTGTCTTTCTTTTCACTGCTCTTCCCAGCAACTAAAAAAGGTATTTCTGGCACAATAAAATGTTTTGAATAAGGATATAGATTGATTTTTAAAATTTATATGCTACATCAGACAAAAATGAAAAATGAAAATTCAATTAAACTAGCTCCATTATGTGACCTACTTACAGTGAGAGAAAAAGCTCTATAACCAAAGTGATAAATTGATAGGTAGATAGATAATAGTAAAAAATCTTTTGTTTATTGAGTTCTTATTATGAAATATCTCCTATGCTAAGGATTTTAAATACTGTTAAATACCAGAACTTAAAAACTTTTTAAAAGTATGTTAACATATATTAATTGTACATGAATGGAGTTCTGTGTTGTATTTCCATGCATGTCCACAGTGTACAGTTCAGATCAATCTTCCTTCTTCCATCCTCCCACACACCCCAGTCTCAATTCCAAGCAATCACTACTTTTCTTTCCAGTCTACTTTGGTTTCCGCAGATGAGAGATGCACAGCACTTACGTTTCTGCTTCTGACTGGAGCTCTGGATGTCCACGCGTTCTGCTTCTCATTCTGAATCCATTTTACACACCTCTTTCCTTTGGGCAGATAAGCCAGTAGACATTTCATCCACTTGTTTGGAACTGGATTAAGTATGCACAAGAACTAATGTAATTCATTATAAAAAGGAGTTATCACCAGAAAAAAAGTGCTGCAGATATTTTCTGGTTATCTATTCAATGAACAGATGGTGTGCTTCTGAGAAATATCAAGATATATGAAAGAAAACGTTGAGGCAACTGATGTTTACGTGGGTGCTGATTTCTGGCTATAGCAGATGCCTGTTGCTTCCTGACATCTGCCATATTCCACTCTCAGCACACAAAAAAAATATATACAGCTTACAAAGTTACATGAAGGGGCTTTACATATCAATAAACTATACTAACTGGTTCTATAAGGTATTACCTAACTAGAAACTCACAAGCTTGATCTTTTTGAACTGTGGCATAGTACAAAGAATATAGACTTTGAAACCAAACAAGCCTAAGTGCATAGCCTTGGTCTTGCTATTTACATTCCAAGTGATCTTGAACAATGTTTTTAACCTGACAGCACTTAAGTGAAAGCATCACCAGTTTTAGTTGGGATCTTAGGTGGTCCCCAAAAGCTCCTATGTTGAAGGTTTGGTCCCCAGCGAGAGATACCACTGGGAATTTCTGGAAACTTTTGAAGATGGAGTCTAATTGGAAGAAGTGTGTCATTAGGAGCATGCTCTTGAAGGGAATACTCAAATCCTGAGCACTTTCTCTCTTTCCTTGTTTCTTGGCTGCCATGAAGCAAACAATTTTCTCTGCCACACACTTCTGCCTTAACACCCAGCCTTGACAAAGGCCTCAAAGCAATTGGGCCAATTGACTATGAAACCCTTGAAACATGGGCCAAATTAACATTTTCTCTTATCAAGTTGTTTATCTCAGGTATCTTGTCACAGTGATGGAAAAAAAAAAAAACAATCCAGGAAATTGGTCCCCAAAGTGGTTTTGTTGATATGATTATATCTGACAATGTGACTCAAAGTCTTTGAAATTTGTTTGCAGGAGGAGGTAGAAAAATTCTGGAAAAGTGGGTGAGAGAAAGCTTAGAATGTTGTTAAGTGTAGCCTGGTGAGTGATTCTGGTGGGAGCCCAAAGTCCAAAATGTTCACAGATATGTGGACACTGAAGGGGGTGCTAATGAGACTGAGAACTGGACTAGAGGCCACACACTCTGGCAAAAAATTTGTCCACATTTTGTCTATGCCCTAAGACTTTGTGGGAGCTAAATTTAAGGGTGACAGGCTTATTAATCTGACAGAGTAAATCTCAACACAACACAGTATCCAGGCAGTGTCAAGGGTGTTGCGCACTGCTTTTAGCCAGATTAACTGCAAGAACTGGTAGCAAAAGCAATGCAGAAAAATTTGAAGTTTGCATTTTGGCCAGAAAAGGAACACATTTAATGCTGTATCCAAGGAAGTTACAGCTATTAAAGAGATCATAACCATTAAAGAGAAGCCAAGTGCTTTACACCAGGACAACCAGATAAGATACCTTGAGGAAACCTCATGAATGTAAGACTCCATCCCTTTAGGCTAAAGGATTTAAAAGCATAGACTCACTTTTAAGTGTAAAAATTTCTGCCTTGATGAGGGAGCCCTGGAAAAACCTACTCACACATAGACAAATTTTCTGATACTCAGCCATCTAAGCACTCAAGGGCTGCTCCAAATTCGGCTGTAAGAAAGTCCAGCTACTGCTTCTACAGGTAGCAGACTTTGGCATCATCCAGGTGGGCTGGCGTGCAGACATACAGAATGTAAGAGTTGTGAATGATTTCATCAAAATGTCAAAGGAAAGCCTGGAGGGCTAAGTAATCTGTCACGCAGAGTGAGCCCCTGAAAGTGGACCCTGAGGAGGTAATGTATGAAGCTATGAGAGTCAAATGGAAGCTGCCACAGAGAGAGAGAAAGCAAGAAGATGCCAGAAATGTGAGAAGCCTGTCAAAAGACGCGCCGGGCAGCAAGAGCCAACCCAAAATACAGGCTGTAAGCAAGGCAGGCTATTGGGGTGATTATCCAAGCCCTTTAGAGCTCATATGTCATCAGATGCTCTGGACACAGGGTATGGAGCTAAAAGATCTAGTGTATACCCTACTGGATTTTGGTCTTGCTTTTGTCCAACCTTCCTTTTCATGTCCATATTCTTCCCTTTTGGAATGGGTATGTTTATTCTGTTCCATTGTTTCGTTTAATTTTATAGGCCTCACAGCTAAGAGTTTGCCTTGAGTCTCAGAACAGAGTCTGCATTTGGATTTTTCAGTAATCCTGAGATTGTGAAAACATTGGAGACTCTTGGCCACAAGCTAAATGTATTTTCTGTGATAAGATAGATGACAGCCTATCTCCCCAAGGCCAGGTAAGAAATGTTACAGATAGTGTGCTAAAGGCTTAGTCCATTCCTGGTGATATTACCGGGAGCCAGTGAACAATTCAAGAGGTAGGACCTAGTTGGAGGAAGGAGGTTTTCGGGGGAATGCCCTTAAATGGCTTACTGGAACCCTAACCCTTTCTCTCCTCCTCCTTCTTCTCCTCCCCGTGCTGCTGTTACTGCTGTGTGTGCTCTGTCTTGTGCTCTCTCTCTCTCTCTCTCTCTCTCTCTCTCTCTCTGCTTCTCTCTCTTGCCTTCCTCCATCTCCCTCTCTTTTTCTCTCTTTCCTTCCCAGGCTTGCTCTACTGCACATTCCCTTCCAAGATCTTCTGACTCACCATAGGCCCAAGTTAACTAGACCAAGAAGTCACAGCTGAAACCTCTATTTTCTCTTTTTAAGTTATTTGTCCCAGGTATTTTGTGACAGTGATGGAAAGCTTAATGACAGAGAGTAATGCCTCATCTGTTGATTGCTGTAATACTCAAAAGAAATGAAGTGTCTGACAATTAACAGGCATTTAATAAATACCAGCTAAATATCAAAACCATACAACAGTTTGGCATTGCTGAAATATGCCTTGATTATCTGACGAAACAAAATCAAGATAAATTTTAGAGTTGGGAATGTGCAAAGGAAGGATATGCCTATAAGTGGGGCAGGTTTAAAACAGAAAGGAATAGAGTTAGCATCTATTGTTGGGTTGAGAAGTCAGCAGGCCTAATAGCAACCTCAGGGTAAAACACCAGAGAAGGACTCAGAGAGGGTGAATAATAGCGTAGGGAGCTGCTTTAGGAAAAACTGAAAAGAAAATTCCAGGACAAGCTATGGGGCCACACTTCTGATAGCTTCTTTTGTGGTATAAGAATCCAAGTCTCAATTTGGTGTTGTAATTAAGGTCAGAAGAGAAAAGGGTTATGCTGAGACAATGCCCCATAAGTGGTAAAATCATAGGGATAATTAAGACACAGCAGTCTAGTCAGAAAGGGTTAGAGGTCCCGTTAGAGGTCAACTCCCACAGAAAATACAAGAGCTCAAAAGCATTCCTTCCACCCATCCAGGCTCACAGGGCCAATTATCAAAAGTCTAAGAGCATCCTGAGAAAACAAAAGGTCCCAGAGTCTGCCAAATGAACACAATCTAATATTGGCTGTGTTCTGAAGTATGAAGTAATATGTCTACTTTCATTTTGCCTCTTGATTGCCCAGGAGAAAGTGCTAAGGAAATTCACACTATTGAGATGACTTAGATAATGCCTCTGCCAAAATCTCTGCTTAGTTCAAAATCATATTTTTTCTTTTTTTCTGCAACTGATTTATTGTACATCCACGAAGCCAAGTTTTGTCCTACACAAGTCAGTACATCACCACGTTTTTTAAAAAAATCACTCTTAATGACTTTGGCCCAACACCAATTGATTATTGTTGGCTTTACTGTATCTATGAGTCCCAGTGATTAAACAGTAAGAAACAAGCAATTTAGTCATCACTCTCTGATGATATTAATATCTAAGATCTGTTACGAAAAGGTGTTAGTTAATTTTATGTATCACCTTAAGTAGGTCATGGTACCACTATTTGGTCAAACACTAGGTGTAGCTCAGATATGACTGGCATTCAAATGACTAAAGCAGGTTACCCTCCATAATATGAGTGGACCTCACCCAATTAGTTGAAGGTCTTAGGGCTGGGGGAGAGACAAAGAGAGAGAAATATCTTTTCCATCCCAAAGGAAGAGAGAATTTCGCCTCCATATACTTTTGTCTTCAGCTACAATGCTGTCTCTTGCCTGAGTCTCTGCCTTGCTGATCTGCCCTGAAAATTACGTGAAACAACTCCAGGAAAATCTCTCTCTCTCTCTCTCTCTCTCTCTCTCTCTCTCTCCCTCCCTCCCTTTCTCTTTCTCTCTCTTTCTCAGATACATATATAATATACATAATACATATATAACATATATATAATTATATATAATTTCTCATGCTTCTAAGAAAAAGATGTTTTAAATATTACAGTCTAAGCCAGGGGTTGGCAGACATTTTTTGTAAAGGGCCAAATGGTCTTTTGTCTTTTTAGGTTAAAATGTTTCAACAACTCCTCAGCTTTGCCATGGTAGCCCAAAAGTAGTCACAGAGAGCATGTAAAGAAATAATGGACAGGCAATTTTAGTTTTTAGAGTTTTTTAATAAATTGTACCTGTCATAGAAGCTTTTCTTTTTCAATATTTAAAAATATATATTATATCAAAACAGCCCAAGACCCACAATTTGCTGACCTCTTGGAAGGTTGCAAAGTTCACCCTGGAAACACCTGATATAAAACCATGAGTTCTTTATTTACTTGTTAGAGATTAAACAAGCAACGTGCAAGGCTATATACTTATTTCTATGTGGCTGTGAGCTACATACTAATCATTTATGAAGGATTTTAAAAAATCATTTGAATTTAGTTGTAAGAAACTAAAACTTACTCAGTATTACAATTTTTACCCACCTTTAAGCTATTTAACTTTTATAAAAATTGCACTCACATCCCTCAAGTTATCTCATGAACATTATATACCACCATCACCATAACACACTATAGTTGTATTCTATTCCACTTACCATAATTTTAATTAAATTATTTTAAGTTTGCTGCTCCCAGATCATATGTGTTTTCTCACTTCTGTGAACCCAGCTCAGAGCATGTCTTGTACAGGGTAGTTGCTCAGTGTGCATGAACGCATGTGGGTGTGTGTTTGTGTGTGAATGAATCTCTGAGTGAATGAATGAACCAATGAATGAATTTAGTCTGGTGTTAACTGCTGCAGTCTTGCTTCTTAATTATTAGAAATGTCATGTAGGCCCAACATCATTGTTCCAGTTTGTTGATGGCTGTGTTATTACTGTCCATTTATAATGATGTATATTTGTTCCAGAAGTGTTTCAGACCTACAGTTCTGTGCTGGTCTTCAAGACAAGTGTGAACCATGGTTCTGATACTTCCATTGTTAATATAGTCACACAAAATTCTCTCACGGAACATGAAGGTTGGAAAGCAGGTCATAGGGATGTTTTGTTGTTTTGTGGAAACTTCCACGTACTTATGGCACAGGAAAATGAACAAAAGTTTTGAGAACTGTTCTATTTGCAGAAGACGTCCTTCTTCAATAAAACCAGGGGTATAACTCACACAGCTAACACCTTTCGGTTCAGGGATCATGGACATTTTTTTCTTAAAATGTTTATGTCCTGTCTATAAGGCTGGACTTTCAGAACATGCCTGTCTCTCCCCAGCTCCACTTGACATGAGGCAGTTTAACAGCTGCTTCAAAGACGAGCTGTGAGAGCAAAGGTCACTACGTCTCTGTGTGTTTTGCTTTTTTTACAAACATGTAGACACAGAATAGAGTACCAGGAATGATGATGATGCAGATTTCTACCTCTTAAACCTATGCCTACTGTGAGACACGAGAAAGGCTTCCTGGGAAATGTTAGGGCTGTTGATCTCTCTACTCAGTAGCTGCAGATACAGAGTTGGTCCAACTGACTTCAGTACTTCTAGCACTTAAGAAAGATTCAATCCCAGTGACTCTTAAACTACTTCAATAAGGTAGCTCAAGTAAAAACAAAATTTAAGCAAAGCAAGTAAACAGAACATTAATTACATTAGGGAAATGTGTACACTCTTCATTGAATCACTGGTTATTTGTTCTAATTGCTGTTTAGTGACTATCTATTATACACATTATGTAAGCTGTTCTTTAGAATTGCTGATTCAGAGATAAGAAAAATACTGCAAAACTACCAACGAGTTCACCAAATGTAGAGAACACTGAAACCCTTTATGGGCTTAACTCCTTTGGCGACCTTTTCACAGTTATCAGTAAATCTCATAACTCCTTTCTGCCTAACTCTGACCTGCTACTCTGATATATACTCAGAATTTAGCCCGCAAGTTTTGCACAGGGTTACCCAATATGCTAAGTTGAAAGAGTAGGCAAAATTTTTCCTGTCACTGAAATAAGTCCTTGAAGAGATAATCCTGTCAAGCTGTGATGTCTAATTTTCTCAAAAAAAAAAAATTAAGGAAGTCTGTGTGTGTGTGTGTGTGTGTGTGTGTGTGTGTGTGTGTGTGTGTGTGTGTGTTGTTAGCGTGGAAGTTTTAAAGGGAAGAGCAGCTTGGATTAAAACTGTCAGTTTGATTTTTTCCTTTCCAATTTATTTTGAGAAAGAACATTCTATCATTGCACAATGACCTCCCTCCCCCTATATAAAAACGTACAAAATTTTGTCTCATGTCTTTGACCCAGCTTTCACAGATTAACACCTATCCAACAAAGAGCCTCTCCACTTCTCCACCTACCCAGATCCTATCTGTTCTTCCAATCCCAGGTCAAGCCCTAACTTCTGTCTGACTTGGCCTGTGACATGTCAGCCTATGTCAAGTTCCCTTTTCTCTAAAGCATCATTACCTTGCCCACTCAGTGTATCTCTTCTTTCTTGGTTGTTTCCTCTAATTAAACTGATCTCATTATCCACAATCAGAAGGTAGACTTTAGAGCGGCCAGGAAGTTTCCTTTCAGACTCTGAAGAGTGGTACCTTCCGGCGCTATTCCTGTGGCACTTTGAGCGCACTAACACAGACTTAAACACTCGAGATGACCTTGCGGGGGAATATGTCCCCCAAATCACATGCTCTCACACCTAGCAGGGCCTCTGTCTAACTCAGTCATCCAGTGAATACTCTGGCTCTCTTTGCCTACATTTATCTTTTTAAAAGTACATGCACCTGATAATCCTTTTGAGTTCCACATCACTGATTGAAAAAAGTAATAACAATAGCATTCTTGAAAAGACAGGAAGACAACTGAGCTAGAAAGAAGTCTGTTACAGATTTAATGGAATCTCTGATGTATTTTCATTTTTCCTTTATATCTCTGTATTATGTGTACCATGGTGCTACTGCATATGGATTGGTTCCAGGTCACTGGTTAGCAAACCTGTACGCCAATTTTGGAATGGTATTTTATTTGCAGACTTCACTGTCTGTTGAGCAAGTACGTTATTTGTGTGAGAACAGATGAATAAATAATGCAGCAGACCTACCACCCAGGGATTGTTGTGTTCTGCCAGCAAATGGTAGAATTATACCCACTTTATGAGTAGGTGGCTGAGGATGGGCAAACTTTATGTATTTAAAAAGCACAGAAATTAATTTCCAGAGTTTTTCCACATTAGAAAAGAGATTTTCTTAATTCTAAAAGATATCTGTAATCTCAGCTCGTAGGAGGCTGAGGCAGGAAGATGGCTGTGAATCTGAGGCCACCTTAGCCTACTTAGTGATTTCTGGACCAGCCTGCCTCCAGAGTGAACCCTTTCTCAAAGAAAAAGAAAAAGATATCTGTGCACCCATGTATTTAGAAACATTACACACAACAGCCAAAAGGTGAATACAACCAAAACGTCCATCAACATATAATGAATAAACAGAACGTGGTATGCATACATAATAGACTATTACTCAGGAAAGGAATTCTGACACATGCTATGACATGGATAAATTCTGGAAGCCATTTTGCTAATAAAATTAGCCAGTCATAAAAAGATAAACACCATATATTACATTTACATAACTACCCAGGGTAGTCAAATTCATAGAGACAGAAAGTAGAATGGCTGTTTTCAGGGGCCACAGGAAAGAAGAACGGAGTTAGTTTTTAGTCTAGAACTCTAGTGAGGGATGTTAAAAAAAGCATTGGAGATGGGTGGCAGTGACGGTGGCACAATGACATCCTATACTTAACGCCACAGGCTTATACACTTAAAAGTGTTTAAAATGACAAGTTTTATGTTGTGCACTGAACGAAAAAACAAACAAACCAGAAAAATACCAACTTACCATACGATCCAGTAGTCTTTTTTTCTGAGCATTTACCCAAAAAATAAAATCACCACATCATATAGATGTGTGCCATCCTGTGTTTGCTGCAGAATTATTCACAAACAGCTAAGATAAGGAAACAAGCTAATTACTTACAGGCTTTTATAAAATGGGAGACAGCACTTGATTCATTTGAATAATACATCTCTTTCTCAAAAGCAATGAAAAGGTGAAAGAGTTACACAAGTAAAAATTCGGTTCTGTCCGTTTCTTCACTTAGCCAATCCCTGCCTCGCAGTTCCCCTGACTGGTCATACAAATTAAAGTGGCCCCTGCTTGTTTTCTATTTAAGATTTTTTAAAAAATAATAAATATAATACCTAGACGAAACACATTTTAACAACATTTTAATACTGCAAACTTTACACCACAATTACCTTCACATTCTAAGGAGATTTTTACTTACTCTGCTTCTAAATATTTCCTATAGTTCTTGACATCTGAAACTCTATGCGAAGACATAAGACTTAGGTTCCACAATTAAATAGGAATCAATGTCATGTAATAAGGAGGGAAATGTTTTCTCAAAGTCACTAAGTTAGAATTACAGCAGAATCTTACAATGGAGTGCCTCACAAGCACTTAAGTGGATGCTTAAAAAAAAAACTTTTAAAAAAATCCATCCAGACTGATGGAACCAACACATTTGAGATGAGGGGCTTATAATCTGCTTTTCAATTAGTTCCCTTAGTTTATATTTATGTATATTAAATATAAGAGCCAGCAAATTAAAACATAAGTGAATGATACTGATATAAGAAATCTCTTATTTTAGTTGAGCAGGAAAGACAGAAAACTGTGAAGAGAAGAGGCATCTGAATTAAAGGAAGAAATAGGAGACTGGGTCCGTCGAAATCAAAGTTACAACATGTCTTTCTCTAAGCATATCCCAGTACTACATAGGATAAGAAATGAAAATAACCAAAAATGAAGAATATTTTTAAATCATAAAAGACTGCATGGCACAAATGTATGATATTAAATAGCAAAATTTAAAGCTCAGATAAACTATATAAGTTTCTAAAATTTACCCTAGTATAAATAAAATATCAAACTAGGTTTCACTTTTTTCTGGAGTGAAATAATGTTGCATTGTATGTATGTAATCTCACAGATACTTCAGTTCCTTTACCCACCTGTCTGCCAACAATTAGCTTGTTTCTGTATCATAGCTGTTGTGAATAATTCTGCAACAAACACAGGAAGGCACATATTTATATGAAGTGGTGATATTATTTTTTGGGTATATGCTCAGAAAGAAAGACTGCTGGATCATGTGGCAAGTTGGTATTTTTCTAGTTTGTTTGTTCAGTGCTGGTGATGAAACCCAAGGTCTTCGCACCATGCTACATCTTTAGCTCATTTCTAGCATTAATTTTGAGAGAGGGTCTTGCTAATTTCCTAAGTTACCCATTTGGGCTCATACTTGGAACCTTCCTGCCTCAGCCTTCCAGAGTGCTGATATTTCAGGCTCCCATCATCAGTACCGGCTTCTATTTTTAATCTCTTTGAAAAACCTCCCTCCTCTATTCTGTGGTGGCTGTGCCAATTACATTCCCACCAACAACATACAGAAGTTTCCTTTTTTTTCTACCAAGGTACCAACACTTGGGTTTTTTTTCTTTTTTGATGTTTTTGGGGTTTTTTTTGGTTGCAATTATTCTAATTTTTATAAGGTGTTTCCTCACAGTTGTTTTGATTTGCATTTTCCTTGTGCTAATGGTGCTGAAAATTTTTTCATATATCTGTCGGCATGCTTTGGAGGAATTTTTACTCAGGTCCTTTGGCATTTCTAATCAACATTTTTGCTCAACTTTTGAATTGTATGAAATGTTGCCCTTTGACACAAGTTGAATGGGCCTGGAAGACACTGTGCTAAGTGAAAAAAGCCAGACACAGAAAAAAGACATATATATTGCATGATCTCACTTATAGGTGATTTCTAAAAAATCAAAACTACAGGACTAATGAACAAAAGAGTAGTTACCAGAGGAAGGAGAAGAAACCAGGAAACAAGATAAATGTCAGAAGCCAAAAGTAGTTGGTAAGTAGAGTATGAATCCCAAATGTAAAGCCAGACATGTAAAGAAAATAACATTGGTCTGCATTTGGGATT
This sequence comes from Ctenodactylus gundi, assembly GCA_004027205.1. Classification (NCBI taxonomy): domain Eukaryota; kingdom Metazoa; phylum Chordata; class Mammalia; order Rodentia; family Ctenodactylidae; genus Ctenodactylus; species Ctenodactylus gundi. Next base: position 59,518 of record PVKB01001991.1, read on the forward strand.
CACACTAATTGAGTAGATTTTAGGTGCCCTTTCCACAGGGGTCAAATGAATAACTAAATAGAAGATGACAGTGATAATTTACTTCACCATTGCAAACATTTTATTGTATATGTTTATCCCTTAACATCACATTGTATTCCTTAAATATACATAATAAAATCATTTTAAAAAGAATAGTCAAAGAAACTAATTTCCATTGAAGAAAGAAAACCAAAACAATATCCCACAAAAAAAAGCATACAGGCTAAAGTGGTTTCACCGGAAAATTTTAGCGAACCTTCAAAGACCAAATTAGACTATGCTCCTATGTTCCAAAACAGAGGAGGCTGAAAAACATCAGCCCACTGTTCTCCTAAGTACCTCTTTAATTAGTTCCTGTGTTTCATGACTATGATACTGCCTCAGCTCAACGTATCATAATTTTTCATTAGTATATGCTTGCAATGCAGAATAGTTATATTCATTTTGGGGAATTGGTACATATATGTGCAGTGTGGCCAAAACATACAGTGAATGTTGAAAGTATTATTACAGTAAAAGACACAGTGCCATTAATTCTCCTCAGAATACTTCCTCTTGCTTCGCACACACTGACCCCATGGTTCTTGCCATTTTCTGAAGCAGTTCTAGTAGTCCCCTTTCGTGAGTGTTTTTACAAGATTTAGATGATCAAACAACAACAATAAATGCACCAAGTGCCGTCCAACGGAAAGGTTGGCTCAAACCCCTACCAGCGCGTCCTCCTCCACCTTGTTTACTGGATCTGGTGTCATGCTACTTAGGGCTCTTCTCCAAGTCAGACTGAAACAGTAAACACTGTGATCAATTCAACACACAGAGGGATCCATGAGAGTACAGCTAAAGACATGAGAGCGGACTTCTAAAACTGCTTCAGAAAATGGCAAGGATGTGGGGAAAGTGTGCTCAAAGTATGTGTCGGAGAGGGGGTTATTTTGAAGGGAAATAATGGCAATGTAATGTGTCTTTTATCGTAATGGGCCTAATTTAAACATTCCAAGTCCCATCGGGTATGTCATCTTCTGTGTTCATCATTCTTGATGCTCTTTTCCCCCACTTCTTTACTTCCCTTTCCCCCTTCCCTACCTCCTTCTTCATCTCCAGAAAGCTTTGCCTCCCTGTATCCTACCATCTTTCCTTTATTTTCGTGTTTATTTATATTTTCGGTTTATCATACACAAGAAACCATGCAACATTTAACTTTCTGCTTCTAACCTATTTCACTTAACCTTATGAGCTCAAGAGTATCTGTTGACTCACCTCCAGCACACTGCATCTCTCGCTCTTAGAGGACTCGCCGCTCAGCATGGCGGTTGTCGGGAACAACCCAGATGTTTTTCAACAAATAAAATAATACATACATTGTGATCACCACCCATGTAATGTAACATTATTTAGTAAGAAAGACAGAAATGAACTGTCAATCTACAAAAAAAAGGCATGGAGGAAACTTAAATGCATTTTACTATGTGAAAAAAGCAAAATTAAAAGGCTGAATATTATATAAGTCTAATCACTACATGTGACAGTTTGGAAAAGTAAAAACTATAATAAAACTATCAGTGGTTTTCAGGCTTAGGGAAAAAAAAGAGGGAGGAAGAGGTGAAACGTAGGAAACAGTTAGGGTCACGAGCTTCTCCTTTATGACACCACGCTGTGATAACATGACACTGCGCATTTCTGAAAACTTACAGAACTTCCTGCCATGAACCCTAATGTGCACAATAGACTAGTTCATAATAATGTATCAATATTGGTCCATCAACTGTAACAAATTACCACACTGTTGCAAGATGTTATTACGAAGGGGAAAGGAGTAGGAGGAAAAGGCATATGGGAGCTCCGGTTTTTGCTCAATTTTTCTGCAAATCTAAATCAGTTCTGAAAACGTAAGGTTATTTTTTTAAAACACAAGTATCCATTGATTTAAATTACGATGCTTTAACTGCTTTGATTCTTGTCTTGAACATCATGGTTTCTAATTTTATTAACACATTTTATTTACTTATTTGATTTTCTATTAATAATGCATGAATAGTTTCAAAATATTGAACTCCTTTCAAGGTTACATATTGCTAATAGCATTAAAATCCACTAAGTGAAAACTAAGATTTTATTATGATCCTTAAAATATATCTTAATTAAGAAATGCAGTTTTCAGATACACCAATAGTTAAAATTAAAGTATAATATTTACAACTGGGAAAAATCTCTGCTATCAGGTAAAACACATTTTGTCTAATAAAACCAACTATCAACTCAGCTTGGGACATCTGCTACATTACTTTTGTTTTGGGACATGTGCTAAAGAACCTTTGACATATTCAGGTAGTCTCTTTGGGAGAAATTATGGAATTAAAAAAATAAGATGGCCAAGAAAATGATTCTAGAAAATGCATAACTCAAAGGAAATTGAAGACTGGCTGGAGGCTCAGTGACTAAAGCACTCGCCTACAAACACAAAGCCCTCAGTTTGCCTCACCAGCATCACATAAACTGGGCATGGTGGTGCACGCCTATAGTCTCAACACTTAGGAGGCTGGGGCAGGAGGATTGCCTGAGTTTGAGGCCAGCCTGGGCTACATGTAGTGAGTTCAGGAAGAGCCTGGACTATAGAACAAGACTGTGTCTCAAAAATAAGTGAATAAATAAATGCAACAAAAGAAACTGAAGGGAAAAAAATTGTGTGTGAAAAACAGAGAGGAAGAGTCAGATTTGCACAGTGATTTGGTGACCAACTTATTGTGGTTTAGATCTGGAATGCCACCCAAAAGCCTCATGTTTGGAAAGTGATCCAGTCATATGGGGTTAATCCACTGATTTCCTGTGTTGTTAGATGGTGGGGCCTGGATGGAAGGGGCAGATCACTGGTTTTGTCCCGGAAAGGGATACGCTAGCCCCGCCCTTCCTGGCTCTGTCAGCTTCATCCTTGCTGGTGAAGTGAACAGCTTCCCTCCAGCTAGCCTCTGCCTTCTGCTTCCACCACTGTCTGCTGTCCATGAATGAACTGAGACCTTCTGAAACTGTGAGCTTAAATAAATCTTTCCTCCCTTAACTTGTGGATGTTGGGGATTGTGTCCCAACAGTGAAAAAGGAACTAAGACAAGTCTTGTGATAGTTAGTCCAGGTCAAATAACCAGCGTGTGATGTGGCTGTGATTAAAGCCCAGAATTACAGCCATGGGAAGCATTCCACACGTACTGCCTCTGTCTTCCAATTGCTCTGCCCCTGAAATGTGCTGCCTGCTTATACTACCTGGACTTAATAATTCACTTCTCTTAAATTAGATTGCATTCCCCCTAAGAAAAGAAAACTTATCTTGTACTTTTTAATCAACAAAGGTACATAACAGTTCTATTTTGTTGGAATCAAATATAATTTTTTTTTACTGACTTATGGCCAAAATAAAAATAATCTACCATATTCATTATATTTGTGCTTTTTATCTTGGGAAAGGAAAATAGGTCCCTTGTTTTCATCTTTTGATTTCATAAACCAAAGCACTAATTCTTGTTATAATATTCAATTAACCATTATGGCAACATCTATTTTCATTACCATTTCATCTATGAGGCCTCTCTGAAGATTGGCACATATTTTTGAAACTTTTGCTGTTAAAAGCAACTGTGAGGGACTGTGCTACACATAGACAGGACACTTTGGTCAACCTCATGGCTTAGATTTAAACCCTCTTTAGATGAGGAGTATTTTTAAATATTCACCATTAGTAGAAACTGTGTTCAGAAAAATAAGGCAACTCTATATTCATTAAGTTTTAATCCTTGTCCAATGTCAAACTGTGCAGTAAGGGAAAGACCAGAAAAATATAGATGAAGTGAAAAATAATCTGACTGATTTATTAATGTGTTTTCACTTTGAAGCATAAATAATATTTTGCTTCCTGTTGACTACACTGACTATAACTAATACCCTTGAACTAATATTGATTATTCAGTTATTAATTTATTCCATCTGTCCATTATAATTAACTATTTTAATATTATATGTTTAAAATACCTCATAATGGCTCATCCATTCTCTTTAAAGAAAAGGCTAATATAGCAAAAAAAATAAAAAAGTTTCAGTCATAAGCCTTGTCATGGTTTGGAACTGTAGTGTCCCCCAAAAGCCTCATGTACCTGTGGATACTGTGTAGTGGTAGGAGGTGGAGCCTGGCTGGAAAGGGCAGATGCTTGGGGCTTGACAAGGAAGGGCATGTGCTGGTTCCATCCTTCCTCCCAGGCTTGCCCCTATTCTGCCATGCTGTGAGGATCTTCGTCTCTGGAGGTCTGGTTCTGACTCCAACCCAGCTCTAGACCTGCCATGTGATTGCACCATTTCCCAGCTGCCCACCCATGAATGGACTGAGACCTGCTGAAAGTGAGCTAAAATAAATCTTTCCTCTCTAAAGTTGTGGATGCTGGGTATTGAGTCATAGTGACAAAAGTAACATAAATCAGTATCAAAAGTAGGGTCATTGCTGTTACTTTATCTGACCATGTGGTTCAGAAGCTTTTGGGACCAGTTTGTGGAAGGAGTTTGGAAAGGTTTGAGGATGTGGTCTGGAGAAGCCTTGGAGTGTTCCGAGCCAAGCTTGATGGGAGATACTGTTTGGAACTTAAAAGAACAGAATGCTGATAGAAGTGTGGATTGGAAAGTCTAGGTGCAAGAAGTTTCAGATGGAAAGTAAGAATTTATTGTCAAGTGGTCTAAATACCACACATGCTATGCTCTGGCAAAAAAGTTTGTCAGCATTTTGTCCTTTCCAGAGACTTTGCCTGAAACTGAGATTAAGGGCAGCAGACTACTTAGTTTGGGGGTAGAAATCTCAAGGCAGCCTAATGTCCAGACTGTAACTTGCCACTGTTTGCAGCCTTTAGCCAAGTCTGTGGTAAAGGACAGCAAAAAATGGAAGAGAAAAATCATATGAAATTTTGCAGTGTCAGACCAAAATTGCCTGCAGTGGTGGGGCCAAAAAGCACAGGGAAGTTGAAGAGACTGGCATTAAAAGCAAGACAAGTACGTACACTCAGGATTATAAGAAAGATGCCTGAGAGCACCTCAAAAGTCAATAAGACCCCACTCTTCACCAGCTCAAGAGTGGAGAAGCAAAAGACTTTGCTCTGAGAAGTACCTTTTCCCAGCTACTCACCTGTGAATGGACTGAGGCCTTCTGACACTGTGAGCTAAAGTTGTGGATGTTGGGTATTGAGTCACTGTGACAAAAGTGTAACTAAAACCATTGTAATTTAATACTTAAAATACACAAAGTCATTACATGATTCTTAGTTCTTCACAGATTATTTCAACAAATAAATTTGAAATTAGCATGTTTGTAGCCATATCTTTCTGAATTATATAAAGATCCAAGGCAACTTTGTTCTCATTAGTAGTTTGTGTTAGTTTGTTTCTGCTTTCACGGTGCTGAAGATCAAAACCAAAGCCATGTACATACCACATCAGAACTCTACCGCTGACCTAGACCTCAGGCCCTTAAAGTAGTTTCTAACATAAACTGACAACTTTGTTAATATTGTTAATTTCCTGGAAACACCTTTTATACTTCAATAGATGTCACAAGAGAAAACTGAGAAAATAATCAGGAGATGCAAATTCACTGAGTATAGATGAGTTACATAGTAGTCATTTCAAGATGCTTTGCTTCTTTGCTTTTCTAAATTATTTTCTTTATTCATTTACTCACAGAAATTTAGGTAGCTAGCTAAGACCTGGACAAGTGAAAATAATAAATTTATGAGACCACAAATTTATTTAACTATGGATAACAAGGTAGAATTCTACCACGGTTGTGCTCAAAGGTCGTTTCTGAGATTAACAAACTGGAAAAGAAACCAAATCCAAACCCCACCTCATCTAGACAGTAAGAGCCGTCAATCCCCATTCACTAAAGACTTTCCAATATTCTATGCCCTGCAAAATGTCTGAAGACTTGTCTTTCTTCTCAAATGGGTATTCAGTATCAAGCAATACATTGTTCAAATGACAAATCTGTGTATGTCTTTTTAAATTACTTCATTTTCCATTTATGAAGATGAATGCAGTATGTATTGTTCTGGGTCCTGGCACAATGAGATAGTTCTGTACAAGCTGGATAATTGAGGATAATTTAATATAGAGACCATTCATGCAAGTATGGAAAAGATTAGGGGAATTCAATTCGGGGTAATGTTTCATCCCAGGGCTGGCAATTGTGAAAAGTATTGCTGTCTTATGTCTGATGGATGAGGGAATGATGGCTCTTCAAACCTAAAGAGAAAAGGGCACTTCATAGTGTCTACAGTTTTCAGAGAGGGACAAGCCAACCTATTGCCACCTGGGCAGGAAATGCACAGAGAATAAAAGCATGGTATGCTGTCTAGGGAGATTTCCACTGGCTTGAGAAGATCAGAAGCTGGGGGCAAACAAAAGCTTTGATGCAATCCATACATGTCAGTCCCTTGGAGTACAGAAAAGGGTTGGAGAGGAATGGAAGGCGGACCAGGAGGGCAAATGTTAAAGTATAATACAATACTTTTTGTTGCAGGTAACAAAATCTAACTCTAAGAAAACAAAGGTATTTATCCACTTACCTATCTGAAAAGTTTAGAAAAGCTTTATTTCTAAGTCTAGCTTGATCCATCACCTGATATCACTGGGACTCAAGTTTCTTTCCACTCGCACTTCTATTATCATCCAGGTAGACTTTACTCAGTCTCCACGTGGTGGCAAGATAGTTGATAGCAATTTCTGGTTAAATTCTAAGAAAAAAAAGAAAGAAAGAAATATATATATATATAAAGAAATAATGAGTCATAATTGATCTGAACTGAATTATAAGACTATCATTAGATTCAAAGCTATAGGACACCCAACACAAGAACAGAGAATGGAAGAAGATGTACTCTGGGGAAAATTTAGATTTCTGTCACCAAAAATAGAAGAAAAAAAAAAGGATGCTAGGCAGACAAATAATCATTAAAGCCTATTTGATAATCCAATTCACATCTTAGCACTCAATTGTCTTAAAATTCAGGAATACATGATCCTATTAGTTTGGTCTAAACAGTACTTAAAAATATGGTAACTTCTAGTCTCCACATAGACAGATTTGTAGGTAGATGGAAACAATTTGAAACCATTGTGCTTAGCAAAGGGAGTCAGACTCAGAAGGTTAAAATTGCATGGTTTCTCTTTTATAAGGCCACTTACAGAATAAAATGTGTGATATATATTGAGAGTCACAGGGAGGGAAAAGGGGTTGGAGGGTCAAAATGGCTGAGGAGAAGAGATTGTAATGATGTCGTGATAAATATGTGCACAGAATTCTCAAGCTTAACGTAACCATTGTATGCAGCATAGGTATACCAATAAAAATCGGGAAAAAAGAAAATATGGTAATGTCTATCATCTAATTTTCACATTTTATGCCAATAAACCAAATACTTATACCTTATCTATTTACATATACACAGGTATATAATTTACATATACATTTATATAGACTCTATAAGCACTTTTCACAATAAAAACATTCTCCTTAGGTTACTAATTCCTGAAAAAGTCAGTGTTTTCTACTTTGTTAGTTAAACATTCTTCTGAAACTACTGACACAGAAAGATGAATTCATGAGTCAATTTGATATTAGCAACCAAATGACACTGAGATATTTTAGTCTTAAAAAGCAGTATCTTTGTTTTCTAAAATCAAAGAATTTTAAATTTACAGAGTCATATAGTCACTGAAATTTAAAGCTGGAAAGGCCCAGGTTATTTTAGGAACCAAGAACCAACAAAGTTCAAGTGACCAAAACCAGATAGAATTAATAAAATTTTAAAGAAAGTCTATACGCTAGAGAAATTACGCTATGATAACAAAAAAAAAAGTGTAACTGCTTTATTTTAAGTAGAGACAGAACACGAATTGACAACCCATAGAGAATTTTATCAAGTGAGTAGCAAAGGACTATTAAGACCCAGCCTAGATATGTATTTCCTTTAACTCATTCTGGTAGTTAGGGAAGAAAAACTTCAATCGGGTACACATAAGCTTCAGCTCTTACAGATTACGTTGATGGGAGAGACACAGGGTTTTTTTTCTTATTGCAGCCGTGTATTTGCTGATAAGGCAAACTGAACTATGTAAGTACTTAATCATCGCATCTTTTTCTAAAATGATGGTGCAGAGCATTTATTTTTAGCTGTCTGCTCCATTTTGTCTTTTACCTTTCCTTGCAATGTACCAGCATATTAGTTTTCAAACTGCTTACCTGCACCAAGTGCACCAGCATAGGTTTGCAGGCTGGCTTCATGTTTATTCCTCTACAGAAATGAGCATATCACTAAAATTATCCAGTAATGAACCTGAAGTTACATGCTTAGAAGAGCAACTGGGGGACAGGAAATCATTTTATTGTAGCTTGTTTAACAAGAAACAAACTGAGATGAATCAAACTGAAGACTTGGTGTTAAGATTACTTTCTCTTTGTTCCCTTCTTCCTCTCTGGTTGTACCAAGCTGGGAAGCTTAATCTCATGCCACCATGACATCTGTATGGAACAGCTGTCCACTCTGGATCTTACTTGGTCTTCTTCTTGGGGAATGGTTTCCTTGGAGATCATGTTTCCCCACTGTGTTGAAAATCCTCTGACAGGGGTCAGCATTTTTTTCTCACCTTCCCCAACTTCTTTAAGATCTCTTCATTCAGGCTGAGAGAGGGCAATCTGCTACAGTTCTGTTGAGTCTTCCTTTCTTGCCCATATTCTGTGTCCTTTTTGTCTTGTGAAAATCTTCACAAGACAAAATTTTCATATACTTTTTGGATCACACTGAGTAGCAGAGCTGTCAGTGGGCACTCACTGAGCCAAACCATGCCTCCTAACATTATTTGATTCACTATTTTCAAGATGCTAAATTATGATGAGTCCCAGCAAGCTTCTCGGCATTACAGGGAGAAAAGATATTACCAAAAATAAACCTAGCACTAGAAAAGAGAGGAAAAAAAGAGTAATTCCACTCCCTTCCTTGTACTTGCACCCAGATTTCATCTCAAAGGAGAAACAAAAACAAAAAACAAACAAACAAAAACCTGAAGCTCCCTTTTCTTGCTTGCATTCCATTTCTACTTTGAATCCTTATACATTTTATTTGTAATAGCTTCTGTAAAAGTTCTTGGCTGTCAATTCCACCATTTATTGTTTCTATTGATAGAATTTCCCCAACACTATGACATCTCTACAATTCATATTTCAACTCTTCTATAAGTAAGAAGTGACAATTCAACTCAGATTGACATTCAGTATGGACAAGCATGGAACCCAGTAGACTGATGATGCAGAATTTCAAACCCTTCCAGTTCCCTCAGCTGTCCTCTATATAACCTGCTCTCTAGCTGCTTCATCATCATGAGGGACTCTGCTTCAAATAGGCTTTCATGTCTTAAAATATGGCGTTGGAGTAGAACACAGTTGTGGTGATTAATTTCATGTCTCTACTTGGCTGGGCCATGTATCCAAATATATGATCAAACATTATTCTGGGTGTTTTGGGTGTTTCTATGAGAATATTTTCGAGTGAGACTGACATTTAAATCAGTGGATTTGAGTGAAGCAGTCTGCCCTTCATAATGTGAGTTGGCCTCAACCAATCAGTTAAAGAAGTAAATAGAAAAAAAGATTTTCCTCCCCGGAAGGCGAGGAAATCCTGCCAGCAGGCAGCCTTCACAACTGCAGCATCAGCTCTTCCTTGGTCTTCAGCCCGTGGTCCATTTATATTTTCCCCACATGTATGTTTGGATTTGCTAGCCTCCATAATCCCATGAGCCAATTCTTTAAAATGTATCTCCTCTTAAATATGCACGTACACATGATATTGGTTCTTTTTCTCTAGAGAAACCAAACAAATACAACCAATATACAGCTTTCTCTCCTATAAGCACAGAACACCACAAACAAACTATACCTAGCTACAACTATAATGAAATCCACAACTATTAACAAAAGATAAAAAGACAAAAACCAAAGGGAAACCTGAGATGTGCAGGTGAAAATAAAAGAGTTCACGGTTACATTTTTGGCAAGTACATCATTTAACTTATATAAGAGCTTGTTTTACAAAAATAATAAAAATTTCTTAAAAACCAAGTTTTTTTTTAAATCAGGTTAGATGCTTCTAGATTACTCAGTCAACCTGTTCTCTGCACCTGTCTAAAAAGCACTGGTAGTCCATGTGCCATGTGAACTAACTTTCAGAATTATGCTTTGTCTGTTGCTGTAATTTCCAAATGACATGCTTTGTATCTCCCAAGTCAAGGGATGATCCCATTGCTCAGAATCAGAGTTTATTTCCAGGTCCCTTCCATCCAACTTGCTAGCTGAGTCTTGCACAGGCAAGTATACTGCCTTACTCCAAATGACTGTAATACAGCTACATGCAAAGATTTTTAAATATTTACTCATTTGACTATATTTATTTCATACCTGATATGCACCCGACATGGAGCTAGTTACTGAGAACAAGTCATAAGCAAGACAAGCATACTCTAAATAAACCATTAATATGACAAGTGTTATCACGAAACAAATGGAGTGCTGTAAGATAGTGAGTGCTATTTAGGTTGTCTTTAAGTTGATACCCAAAGATTAAAAAAAGTTAAAGAGTATTTTAGGAAACAATAAGTACAAAATATGTAAGCAAGGAAAAATGGAGTGTTTAGAAATATAACAGAAAATCAACATGGGTGAATAGTGATAGTGATGTAAGAGAGTGTTGAAAATGAGTTAGAAGATACAAAGGAGCTTCAAATGCATTTATCTCAGCAAAGAATAGAGCACTCATAGATGTGGAAACAGTCTACAGCCACACTGCCGTGAACACAACCATCTCGTCCAAATGTGGAAAGAAGATTGCCTTCTGAGAAAGTAAACCAGAGCCGATCAAGGCATGAATCACCATCTGTAGAAGAGAAAGTATGTGTGTGCGACCAGAGTGTCTGAGAAATGTAGAATTCCAGAGCCACCAATGCGTAGATGGAGAGAATGATCAGCATATAACTTAAGCTGAAACATACCGTGTGATATAGAGCCCTGCCAGAAGAAGCCATGTGTTAACAGGTCAGGGTACTCCTCAGAGCTGCCTCTGTGGCCATTGTCTAGTGTGTGCAAGGCAGGGGAGGCTGGGTGAGAATAAGAAGGGAAAGAAATTAACGAGCTGAGTTTTTAACGCACTCCTGTCACTACTTGAACTAGGGTAGTTCTGCTGTCAGCTGTTTTGGGTTTCCGTTTTGAGAAAGTTAAAAACGAAAACACTGTAAACTGCAGTCTAAAGCAGTTATATTCATATGTGATGTACATATATGGAGACATGGTGGGAGAAGTATACCCAGGTCTGTGCAGTATGTGATCACTTGAGCAGAATTAAACACAAAGAGAGGTAATAATTCATGATTACATAGTTTAATGAAGTCAGTCATTAACATCTCAACAGACTATAGTTGTGATTTGTTTATACTTTTTGACTTTATTTCTCTACATATGCTTTAATCAGGCTCAGAAGCAAACTTTTGACTAAATTTGACTTTTATGAAAGAATATCTTGGCACCTAATGTGCATTTCTAATCCACATACCTGTGACATCGCACATTAATACATCCTCAGTGACACTGCATGATTAGGGCCCAGTTAGCCTGGCAGTGAGCACTAGCCTGCCAAGATGGACTGGCTTGGCATTTCTACATGTGACAAACTGAAGATCTGTGCCCAGAATGCAATCTATACTCAACTGCCACATTGAGACTTCCTAATAGTAACTAACCAATCTTTCTCCCTGTGATTTCTGCAGCTGGTCCTTTTTATAACGGTATCTGAATGAACTACAGAATCTCCTTCACTTAAAGAGACCAGCCACAGTAGGAGTCTACACTTCCCAGCACTGCAATACAGTAGGAAAGGAACTTCCTACTGCTTTCATAGAAAAATCACAGTGACTTAAAGAGAGACGTGCAGTTTTATCACTTGTACTATTTTTTAGTGCAGAATAAAGAATGTTAAGGGTTCCATCTCAAAGTTCATCATGTCTAACCCCTTAGTTTTAAAGATAACAAGAGAGGCATAGGAGATTAGATGATTTATCCAAATGCAACTGGGGATTTCTGGGATAAAGCTCTTTCCATTATGATAAGTGCATAGCGCACAGTAATTGTTCCTTACACTCTTAATCTTCTTGAAGTCATTGAAATTTCATATTAGCATTTTATGCAGTAATATGGCAAGTTTGAAGTAAAATTACATTAAGGAATAAGAGATATTTAATCATCTATGAAACTTTTTCCTTTTCTTGTGAATAAGTATTTAGTCAAATAATTCTAGCCCATACAGTAACGAAAGTGATCCTTTTATAATGAACCAGAATGCCTTGTGCTTAAAGTCTTTTTAAAGTGAATCCCAGTCACTAATGGTAGAAGTCAAGTTCCTGCAATGAACCTACTAATCCCTGCACTGTATTCTCACTCTGTTCTTACCACATTGTTTTCCTTGTGTGCCCCCAAACACACCCAGTGCTTTCCTCCTTAAGGAACTGTGGCTGTTTTCATTGTTTTTTTTTCCTCTCAAGTTGTACTACTAATAATTCATTTCCTTCAAGTCTTGTCTTAAATATCACCTTCTCTTCAGATGTGGTATGAATATGCAACAATATACACTGAAATCTGTTGGCCTTTATAGGAGAGCATCATAATTTTTGTATCCATTGGTTTTTTGATGGGTATTTTGGTGTCTTCCATGTTTTAGCTATTGTGAGTTGTGCTGCTATGAACACGGGCATACATGTATCTCTGTAATATGATGTTTTCAACTTTTTTGGAAAGATTCCCAGAAGAGTTATCTCTGGATGAAATAGAATATTTATCCAGCTTTTTGAGGAATTTCCATACTGTTCTCCATAGTGGTTGTTCCAGTTTACAATCCCACCAGCAGTGTAAAACTGTTCTTCCCTCCCCCACCCACAAACCTCACCAGCATTGATTGCTGCTCAAGTTCTTGATATGCGCCATGCTCTCTGGGGTTAGATGATACCTTAGTGATGTTTTGATTTGCATTTCTCTAATGTCTAAGGATGTCAAATATCTATTCATTTACTTACTGGCCATTTGAACTTCTGCATCTGAGAACTGCCTATTCATTTCTGTTGCCTATTTTTTTCATTGGGTCTTTAAATTTGAGGGGTTTGTTTTTCTTCGATTCCTTGTATACTCTAGTTATTAACCTCCTAAAATGCAGATGCTGAAAATATTTTCCCATTCTGTCAGTTCTTCCTTCACTCTATTGGTAATTTTCTTTGCCATGCAGAAACTTTTACTTGATATAATCCTATTTGTTGATTCTAGGGGTTATTTCTTTTGCATTGGATGTTGTATTAAAAAAGCACTTGCCTATATATGTATCTTTTATAATTTGGGCTATTTTGTCTTCCAGAAGGTTCAGTGCTTCATTTTAATTAGGTCTTTGATCCACTTTGATTTGATTTTGGTGCATGGTGACACATGTGTGTCCAGATACATTCTTATGCATGTGGATAACCAATTTTCCTAGTACCATTTGTTGAAGCAGCTATCCTTTTGTCCCCTTCATCAAAAATCTGGTAGCTGAGAGTAGTTGAGTTTGTCTCTGCATCCTCAGTTCTGTTCTACTGATCAAAATGTCTGGTTAATTTTTATAACTGTTACTTTGCAATATAACTTTGAACCGGAATTGTAATGCCACCAGCTTTTGTTTTAATACTCAGGATTGTTTTGGCTATTCTAGGTCTCCTTTGATTCCATATGAATTTAAGGATTGTTTTTTTCAAGTTCTGTGAAAAGAATTGTTGGCATTTTGATAGGAGTTGCATTGAATCTGTATATAGATTTTGGCAGTATAGTCATTTTGACTATATTAATTCTGCCTATCCAAGAATGAGGGATGTCTTTCTATTTTCTAATGTCTTCTTCAATTTCTTTATTCAGTATAATATAGTTTTCTTTGTAGAAGTCCTTCACTTTCTTGGTTAAGTTTACTCCTAGGTATTATTTTTTGATGGGCTACTGAGAATGAAATTATTCTTCTAATCTCTTTCTCAGTGAGTTCATTGTTAGTACAGAGAAATGTTATTGGTTTTTTAACTGATTTTGCATCCTACAATTTGGCTGAATTTATTATTTCTAAGAGGTTCATGGTGGAGTTTGGGGGGATTTTTATGTAGATAATCATGTCACCTGCAAATAAGGATGGTTTGACTTCTTCCTTTCAGATATCTATTCCCTTTATTTCACTCTCTTGCCAGGTTGCTCTGTCAAGGATTTTGAGGACATGTTGATTAGGAGTGGTGAAAGTGGACAGCTTTGTCATGTTCCTGATTTAAGGAGATTTAAATTTTTTTAACTTCATTTTTTTTGAGACAGGGTCTCGTTCTGTAGACCAGGCTGGTCTTGAACTCACTATGGAGCCCATGCTGGCCTTAAACTAATGGCAATTCTCCTGCCTCAGCCTCCCGAGTGCTGGGATTACAGGCATGCGCCACCATGCCCAGCTTATGTGGTGCTGGGGAATCAAACTCGGGTACTTAACACTTGACATAGCACTTGCTAGGCAAGTGCTTTAACCGCTGAGCCATTTCTCCAGCTCCAAAGATTTAAATTTGAGGAGTCAATTTCTCCCCATTTACTATATTTCCAGTAGGTTTGGCATAATGGCTTCTATCAGTTTGAGGAAAGGTCCTTCAATATTTATTTTTCTCAGCATTTTTATCATGAATGGATGCTGGATTTTGTAAAAGGCCTTTTCTGCAACAATTGAGATGATGATGTGGTTTTGTTCTTTGTTTATTAACATGTTATGTTATATTATATTAATGTATGTATGTTAAACGAACTTTGCATCTTGGGAATGAAGCTCACTTGATCATAATGTATGATCTTTCTGATAACTTGCTGGATTTTATTTGCCAGAATCTTGTTGAGGATTTTTGCATCTATATTCATTAAGGAGAATAGTCTATAATTTCTATCCTGATTAAGTCTTTTTCTGGTTTTGATACCAGGATAATGCTAACCTCCAAAAATTAGTTTGGTACAGTTTTAGACTTCATGAAACAGTTTGAGAAGCATTGGAGTTAGTTCTTCTCTGAAGTACTTAAAAAATTCTGCTGTGAATCCATCTGGTCCTGGACTTTTCTTTGTGGATAGAGACTTTTATTACTGCCTGAATATCCATGTATTTTATGGGTCTCTTCAAGGTTTTATGTCTTCTTGGTTCAATTTTGTTATTTTGTATGTGTCTAGAAAGTTATCCATCTCTTCCAAGTTCTTCAACTTGTTAGAGTATAAGTTTTTGAAATAATTCCTTATGATTCTGTGAGTTTCAGCAGTGTCCATTATATCACCCTTTTCACTTTGAATTGCATTGATGTGTGCTTTTTCTTTCCTGTTTTTGATTAATTTAGTTGGAGGTCTATCAATCTTGTTTATTATTCTGTAGAACCAGTTTTTTGATTCATTGGGTTTTTTAGTTTCAATTTAATTGATTTCTGCTCTAATCTTTGTAATTTCTTTTCTTCCACTACTTTTTGATTTAGGTTGTTCTTGAGTCTCTAGAACCTTAAAGTGCATCATTCAATTGTTTATTTGGGATTTCTTATTCTACTGATGTGTGCATTTATAGCTATTAATTTCCTTTTTAGGACTGCTTTCATTATGTCTCATAGGTTCTGATATGATGTGTTTCCTTCATCATTTAACTCTAGGAAGTTTTTGATTTCTCCTCTGATTTCTTCTGTGACCCACTGCTTGTTCAGTAGTTAGGTATTTGCTATCTGTTTGTATAATTTCTGCTGTTTCTTTTCTGTTGGTTTCCATTTTTGTTCCACTATGATCTGAGAGTAAGCAAGGAATTATTTTTCCTTCTCTGTACATACTTAAACATGTCTGATGGCCTATAATATGGTCTATTTTAGGAAATGTTCCATGTGTTGCTGAGAAGAAAGTGTGTTCTGGTGAATGTTGGGTGGGACACTCTTTAGGTACCTGTTAAGTCCAAATTTTTCATGCTGTCATTTAACTATAGCATTTCTTTGTTGATTTTCTGTATAGTTGACCTATCTGTGAAATTCCCTACTATAATTGTGTCAACACTTACATGACCTTTCAAGTTCAGTAATTTTTGTTTTACATAATTAGGGGACCCAGAGTTGGGAGCATATATATTAATAATTGTGATTTGTTCTTGTATTGTTACCTTAACCAGTATATAGTGTCCATTTTTGTCGCTCCTGCTCTGTTGTGCCTTGAAATCTAACATATCTGAAAATAGTATAGCTACCCTTGTTTGTTTCCTGGGTCTATTTGCATGGAATATTGAATTCCAGGCTTTTTATTTTCAGTCTGCGTAAATTGTGTCTTCTGCAAGCAATAAATTGTGGGGTTTTATTTTTGATCAAGTCAGCTAGACTGTGTCTTTTGATAGGAACTTTGAGACCATAAATATTCAGTACTATTATAGTGATATTTTTGCTACATCCTACCATCATTACAATGCTTCATTGTTAACTGTTTGAAATACTCTCTTGTCAGTTCATTCTCTTCTTTCTGTTTTCTTTTCTCTGGGGTCTTTCATACTATTGGTCTCCTTTTCTCTGTCTAAGATTCCTTTAAGTATTTTCTGCAATGCTGGTCAAGTGTGAATTTCTTTAGGTTTTCTTATCATGAAAAACTTTAACCTCTCCCTCTATTTTGCTTGATATAGCAGTCTGAGTTGGCATTTATGTTCTCTTAGAACATAAATAATATCACTTCATGATCTCTTGGCCTTTAGGGTTTGTGTTGAGAAGTCTGCAGTTATCCTGATTGGTTTGTCATTGTAAGTCATCCTCTGTTTTTCTCTTACAGCTGTTTATATTATCTCTTTGTGTTGAGTCATTAAGATTTTAGCTATGATGTGTCATGGGATGTTCTCTTCCAGTCAAAGTTTTTGGAGTTCTATATGTCTGTAGTAGTTCAATGTTCATTTCTTTCCACAGATTTGGGAAATTTTCTTCCATAATTTCATTGAAAATGTCCTTTAAGCATTTTGTTCTGTCCTCACTTTTCTCTTGCCTTCCTATAATTCTGCGGTTGTTTCTCTTTGAGTCATTGATCAGTTGTTGCAATCAGTCTGTTTTTTGTTTGGTTGGTTTTTGTTTTATGGTCCTCACTGACCAATTGATTCAGTTTGCCCACCTCATCTTCAAGACTTAATAATCTACCCTCAAAGTGTTCCAGCTGGTTATTAGTTTTTTCCTGTGAGGTTTTCATATCTTGGAGTTCAACTTTTATTCATTCTATATCTCTGTT